>BHFT01064823.1:0-16962 GCA_004320025.1 Laticauda laticaudata | reverse complement strand
GGTTTGCCAATTGCACAGTGGCAGATAGGACAGCACTCCAGAGGGTTAATGTCATTGTCCAGAAGATCATTTGTTGCCCTCTCCCCTCTTTGGAAGAGCTTTATAGCTCCCACTGCCTTAAGAAAGTTTGAAAGATTCTCAAAGATCCATCTCACCTGGGAACTCTTTTTTTCTGAACTATTACCATCTGGCAGACAGTACAGAATAATAAAAAGAAAGACAAATAGGCTGAAAAACATTGGATATTTCCCCCAAAGATTTGAACAAAATTTTTGTGACAGGGTAAGAGACCAAGGATTAAATTGAAACATTTTCAAGATGCAAAGAAAAGAGGAGGATTAGGCTTCCTGGAATGTGAACTGTATAGTTTAACGCTAGAATTGAAAGATCAGAATACATCAGAATATTATAAAATATGGAAGAAATTCTTCATATGGAGGGACAAAAAAGGAAGTTCATAAAATTAAAATTAGACTTTAAAGCGAAATAGAAATGAGATATAAGAATAAGAGCTATAAAGTTTTTATATCTATATATATATACATACAGTTTGTACAAACTCTATACAGAAGCCTGATGATGGCAGATGAGATTCTGCTGAAACGTTGCTACAACTTTAAAAGCACTACAATGACGTGGGATAATACCCGAAGGAANCACACACACACACACACACATATGTGTGTGTGTGTGTGTGTGTATGTATATGTATATGTGTATAAATGTTTGTGTTTCCTTATGATCTTTTATAATGTAAAATGTAAAGACTGAAATGTATGTCAAAGAAAGTTCAATATTTTTAATATTTATTTTCAATTAAAAAATTAATATTGATTTCAACTCCTTTTTTTGTGTCATTCATCCCTACGTGTAGGAATAGAAAGGGGTAGTAGTCTGTGGGTTTTATTATTTTGATAAGGTTGTCAGCCACTTCTTTGATTTTTGCTCCAGGGAGACAACATCTTTGGATAGACTGTCTGATCTACAGATGGCAAGTTCTGTTCCCTTGAGAATTGAATCTACTAGCACTAGCCTTTTTTTTTCCTCGGGAGGTTTGGGGTGTTTTTCTATCTATCACAGAAGCATTTTGGAAACATCACGTAAGTTTAAATAGTGATGTGAATATTATACAAAAAAGGAAAAATAAATAAATGTAAAAAGTATTGACAATGTACAGTATAGCTAAAATCTTGTAGTATCATAGTAGCTTTGCTTCTGAAACCTCTTGAAATTTTGGCCTTTCTTTTGAAATTTCATAATATTGCAGTCAAACAGACCAAAATTTTTACAAAAAGTCAATTTTCAATTCTACAATTTTCAATTATTTGGGGTTTTGTTTTTTTTACAGTTCCATGGATTTTGTAATAAATTATCACAGATGCCATAATGCCAGTTATTCCTTGACAGCATAGGTGGTCCAATCTTTTCAGTTTGCCAGGACAGCATTAACTGAAGAGGAATCATCCTGGGCTTTTTATAAAATATATATAATATAGTTAATGTATAGGTGATATAATATGGCCAATGGACTGTATATTGGACATATCTGCTTTACTGTGTTGGCTATGTTTTGCAATCACATTTATTATTCTAGATCCCATCATTTTGCAATACCTTACCTTTGAAGGTCATGATGGCAATCTGAGCTCCTGCTCGGTGTAGACGTCTCAACCCTTCAGGCTCTGCATTGCGCTCCTCACAGAAGTACAAACGGGCAGCAAAAATGCGCAGTGTCAGGTTAGGATATGCACACAAGAAGTCAGCCACATGCCGGGCACAATCATAACATGGGCTCCAGGAGGTGAACCAAGTAATACGATAGCAATGCCTTGGATCCAGATCCCAAGTGGAAATATAACGCAGGAAGAGAACTTCAACATGGCAACCTGACTAAATAGCAATGATACAGAAAAACTGGGATATGACCATCATAAAATGAAAGGCAGAACCTACAAAAAAAAACCAAGGATATAAGAGGTTCCCCGGATCAGGATTGAGTTACTCAATCTACAAATCAAAATTGTGTGATCAGGAGTAACATATTTTCTTAGATGACAACATGTCAAGTTGCTAGTGAAAAGTTATACATCTGATTGTTTTCCTCCTATATCCACCCTCCTTCATACACAGAAATAAGTCTGTCTGTCTATTTATGTCTGTCTGTCTGTCTCTCTCTTTCTCTATTGATCAATTGCAATGAAGTGTGTAATATTTCTGAGTGAAGACAACAGATTTTAATTTAACACACTGCAGGTATTGTTTTGCCATTTATAAATAAATTTTCTGGTTCTATTGGGAAGATATTTAGATAATTGACAGAGAAAATGAAATAATGGGTGATGAAGGTGCACTTCTGAGGTGATAAATTAATCAGGAGGTCATTTCAAATAAGATTTCTGCATAAATATGATTTCAGGTCCAGAGCTTTCTTTAACCTTTTAAAGATATCTGTCTTGTTTTTATACATCATGCATCTAGTCCCATTACACTGATCATGCTGGCATTGAGATACTACCAGAAACAATTCCTAGAACTATCAATTAAAATGCAGCTATTTCATTTTCTCCCACAATGGGTTTTTCATAGCAGGAAAAAGATAAATGAATTGTCAATGTCACAAATGAAATGTCACCTGGAAACATTGGAGAAGAAAGCAGAATGTTTCTAAAAGCAGCTTCACTTTTTTGCCAAAGTCTGGGCAATGCTGGTCCAGGAAATAATCAAATTAACAGATTAACAGATTTGGAAGGTATCTTGTAGGTTGGGGGTCACCAACCTTTTGGACCTCAGGGATCACCAAATTCATAATTTTAAATCTTGGGGACCACTAATATGAATTTTGACTGATGGTGGCTTGCTGATGTTGGTGGGAGAGAGAGAGAGAGATCTAATCTAACCTCTCTCTCTCTCTCTCTCTCTCTCACACACACACACACACAGAGGCAGAGGTGGGATTCAAATTTCTTAACAACCGATTCTTGGGCGTGGCCTAATTTGTGGGTGTGGTTTGGTGGTCATGTGACTGGCTGGGCATGGCTTGTATGTAAATATTATGAATATTTATGTAAATATTGATTTTTTTATAAAAAAGAGCAACTTTTACCCAAAATCAGGCAAAGCAGGCAGGCAGATTGGGTTGCTCACAGAATCACAGATTCATTTAGAGATCTTTGTTTCTTCTATCAGCTATCTGAGTCTGCAACTGAATAATAGAACTTTCAGTCCTAAGGGAGGTTCAGCTTTCCTTAAAAGCAGAGCCGAAGATCTAAAGATTAGCTAAAAAGCAAGAAATCCAATGGTTTCCTGCATTCTAACTAATCTAAATCTCTCAGCACAGCAGAAGCTAATGGTTGGGGGAAAAAAATAGCAACTTAGTAGGCAAGTTTGCCAGATAAGGAGTGAGTGGGCAGGAAGGGTTTCTGCAGGCCATGTGGGCAGTGCAGCCTTGTTTCCCACACAGCCTGGATTAAATTGCTTTGGGGGGGGGTGCTCTGGGGGTGACATTTCTTTGTGGACCACCAAAATTTTCTCCCACCGGTTGGCAACCACTGTTGTAGGTCATCTGGTCCAACCCCCCCACCCAAGCAGGATACCCTGCACCATTTCTGACAAATGGTGGTCCAATCTCTTCTTGAAAGCCTCCAGTGATGAGGCTTCCACAACTTCTGAAGGCAACCTGTTCCATTGGTTGATTGTTCTCAATGTCAGAAAACGTATCCTTATTTCTAGGTTGAATCTCTCCTTGGTTAGTTTCCATCTATTATTCCTTGCCTGGCCTTCAGGTGCCTCGGAAATAGCTTGATCCCTTCTTCTTTGTGGAAGCCCCTCAAATATTGGAACACTGATATCATGTCTCACCTGGTCCTTTTCTTTACTAGACTAGCTATGCTCAATTCCTGCAACCACTCTTTCTATGTTTTCGTCTCCAGTCCCCTAATCATCCTGGTTGCTCTTTTCTGCACTTTTTGGTAAGTTGGACTATTGTTTCTTTTTGCATGAAGATCAATGCAAAGAATGAGTTAAACAACTCTGTTTTCTCTCTGCTGCCTGTTATTTCTTTGCGTCTTCTCTCTTTAGCGGACCAACTGTTTCCTTGATTTTTTTCTTGTTATTTATATGTTGGAAGAAACTTTTTTTTGTTATCTTTGATTTTTGTTGCAAGTCTTTGTTCATTCTGAGTCTTTACTTTCCTGACATTGTCTTTGCAAATTCTGGCTATCTGCTGATATTCTGCCTTAGTTATGTGTCCTTCTTTCCACTTTTTGTACTTGTCCTTTTTGTCCTTCAATTTGTCAGAGATCTTTGTGCAGGCATGCTGGTTTCTTCTTGGATTTCTTGTTTGTGTTTTTCATCGGTATTGTGCTGGACTGGACTTTTATGATCATATTTTTCAGAGTTTCCCAAGCTTTTTTTCCAAGTTTTTATTTTTATTGTTTATACATATCAATGTGTGAATGGTGTGATAGCTGGGTATCATACATTTCAGTATGATATAATATTATATCATATATAATATATAATATAACATAATATTATTACTCATAGTTGTTACATTTCACATTCATTATTTCATATTATTTACACATATCCTTACAACCACCCTTCCATTACTAAACTTTCCTCTTATTCTTTCATACTATATATCTTAATCTACTAAAATATATATACTATTATTCCCCTCTTATTTTTGTCTCTTTTTTAACTTTCCCCCCATTATGCTATAATATGCAAAGATGTGTCCTTTCTGTTTCCCATCTTTCACCTGTTTTATTATTCGTATTTCCCTTATTGAGCTCTTCACATCTATTTATGCTGAAGTTTCCTCCTTCATTCTTTTCTTTTTCAATGTCTCAGTATACACTTCGAATACCAATCACAATCATATAAACATTTAACATACATTCATTCATGTTTTTTCCAAGCCTCCAATCTGTGTTGGCCCATTGTTAATACATATATTTACATTAAAATATATTCTTTCATTTTCTAATCATCCATTGTTTAGTTTTATCATTTCACTGCTAATCATATTTTATACCATCATTCAAGCTCTAAATTTCCAATTAATGCTGAGTTCTTATTCATAATTTTCCCATAATTCCCCTATTTCATACTTGACATTTATTTGTATTAAAATATTCATCCTAATGTCTGTTAAATTATGTACAAAATAATTATCCTTATCATATACTTCTCATATTAATACACATTATTGAAATATATTCATTCAAGATTTTTTCCCCTTTTTTCCCCTTATCCATCTTCTCTTTTTTTTTTTTGGCTTGCCTCCCGTATTCTTCCCTTAAGTCTTTACCTCCACCTACTTCTAGTTCTTCTTCTGAGTCTATATTCTGCCTATACAATCCAACCTTTTCTCCTCTCTACCCCTTCCCACTATCTAGTTTTAAGACTGTCCCCTTCAACCCTTATCTCCCACCTCCACAATATCTTCCTGTTCCTCCCACTTCCACTCTGGATCTTTTAAAGTATTTTCATCCTGTATTAATTCCTTAATCATTGTTACTTTTAATATCTCCTTGTTGTTGTCTTCTTTTTGCTGATTTCTCAACTCTGCTTTCCTCTCCATTTCTTCTGCTGGCTTTATTTTTTCCTCATTGTCCTGGTCTTTACTCATTGTCCCTTACATAATATTTCCAGTTTTCGGTCTATACAATCAAATATTTCCACCATCTCCTTGTACTGTTCCTGTATAAGGTTTTTAATATTTTGAAACAGTAGCTCCGTTCTGTTTGAATCTCCACTCATTTTCGCTTTGCATTGCATCTTTGTTTAATAATCTCCTTTTTAATCAATTATCCCCAAAAAATTTTTTTTATTTTTTTACAGATTTTTATTTGTAATTATCCAAAAATTATTGATTCAAAAACAAAGCTTTCAGGTCACAGTTTTAATGTCTCATCAATAATCAATCTAATCAATTTAAATCAGGAAGTTATCCATACCTCCTCTAGTCACTTTTATATATTCAATAATATTCAGGGTTCTCTTAGGTAAAGTTTTTGTTTAAGATAACAGATAATAGATAACAGAGTTGGAAGGAACCTTGGAGATCATCTAGTCCAACCCCTCCACCCAAGCGGGAGACCCTACACCATTTCAGACAAATGGCAGTCCAATCTCATCTTGAAAGTCTCAAGTGATGATGCTCCCATAACTTCCGAGGGCAAGCTGTTCCATTGGTTGATTGTTCTCTCTGTCAGAAAGTTTCTCCTTATTTCCAGGTTAAATCTCTCCTTGTTCAGTTTCCATCCATTATTCCTTGTCTGGCCTACAGGTGCTTTAGAAAATAGCTTGACCCCTTCCTCTCTGTGGCAGCCCCTCAAATATTGGAACACTGCTAGCATGTCTATCCTGGTCCTTCTCTTCATTAGACTAGCCAAGCCCAGTTCCTGTAACTGTTCTTCATATATTTTAGCCTCCAGTCCCCTAATCATCCTGGTTGCTTTTCTCTGTACTTTTTCTAGAGTCTCAACATCTTTTTTATCATGTGGTGACCAAAACTGGATGCTGTACCCTAGGTGTGGTCTTACTAAGGCTTTATAGAATGGTATTAGTACCTCACTTGATCTCGATTGTATCCCTCTGTTAATGCAACTTAGGATCGCATTAGTTTTTTTTGGCTGCTGCTGCACACTACTGGCTCATATTTAGCTGGTTGTCCACTAAGACTCCAAGATCCTTCTCACAATTACTGCTACTGAGCCTGGTTTCACCCAGTCTATATGTGTACTTTTGGTTTTTCTTGTTTTAATGTAGGACTTTACTTTTCTCCATATTGAATTTCATTTTGTTAAATAGGACTCAGTGTTCAAGTTTGTCAATATTCATCTGGATCTTGAGCCTATCTTCTAGGTTGTTAGCTCATCCTGACAGCTTAGTATCATCTGCAAATTTGTTAAGTTCCACTTCTATTCCCTCATCTAAGTCATTTATGAAGATACTGAAGAGGACTGGGCCTAGGACAGAACCTTGTGGCACCCCACTGCCTACTTCCCCCATTAAGGACTACTCGTTGAGAACAGTTTGTCAGCCAGTTGCAAGTCCATCTAGCGGTGATGCTATCTATCCCACTTTTTTCTAGCTTTCCAAGAAGTAGATAGTGGTCTATTTTGTTGAATGCCTTGCTGAAGTCTAAGTATATCATATCCGCAGTATTTCACTGGGTCTACTATTTTAGTCACTATGTTAAAGAATGAAATAAGATTGATTTTGCATGATTTCTTTTTAACAAACTTGTGCTTACTGCTAGTTATTACTTTGCTTGTTCGAGATTCAAGTCTCCAGTGGTCTTAGAGTTTATTAGAATTTATGTAATTCCATAGATATTTTCAATCCTTGAAATAGTTATTCACAAGTTGTATAATTCTCCTTCCATCAGCAGATGGTGCTCTCTGCTTCAATCTGTTTCAGCCTTTCTGTTTTGTTGCTGACAAGTCCAATTTGATTATTTTCAATTATAAATTGTAAAACTAGTAAATAAAAAAGAAGTTTGGGACCATAATTCCAGCATTTAATATGCCTTCTCCATACTATGACTTTTTGCTTTGAGAGTTTAATTTTCTTTTTTTAAAAACAAAATTCCTTTTCTTAAGTTCTCCAGTATTTTTTCAAAGTGCTTGTATGCTGCTATGACAGGTAGTTCTAAAGATATATTCCCCTTAGATTTCTTGGGGCCAGATTTGAGCAAAAAGTATTCTCTCACCCAGTTTGCACACCATTCCACGTCTCTTCGCTCCTGCACTGTCTTAGGTGTTCAGACTGTCCCCAACTTCATGGTGGCCATTTTGGTTGCTGCTGCACCTTGTCTTCAGATGAGGGGGTGTTCCAAGTCAGGGAGGAGAGATGCGGTTCTCCTTGACCTGCCAGGCAGTCCCGCTTTACTTCACCACCCTTCCAGGGTGGCTATGGTTCCAGTTGGAGCCCTCTGAGGGGGTGAGCTCAAAGTGGGGCCATGGAGCTCACGGTCCTCACTTCCAATGGGGACATAAGTACAGCTGGAAGTCAGTTTCCCAAGCTTCTTGAGTTGTTTTCCCCTTAAGGATTTTCATTCAAGGAATCTGTCTTAAGTTTTCTCAGAGCTTGTTAAAATCAGTTCTTTTAAAATCTAGGACTCTGGTATCATTCTATTGCAGGAGTCGCCAATCTTTTGGACCTTAGGGACCAAAAAACTCATAATTTTAATTCCCATGGGACACTAATATGAATTTTGACTGATGGTGGCTTGCTGACGTTGGTGGGAAAGTCGGTCCATATTCCAGAGCTGCAGTAGTCACAGGACTGGCCTATGCACTAGCCTGCCATGGATGAGCTGTTCTGGGAAGACCAAAGGGCCAGTCTTGTGACTACTGCATCTCTGGAATATGGGACCAGCCCATGGTGGGGTTGGAAATTTCTGCCATAGGGGAATGTGCAAATTTGTGGGTGGTGCAACATGCAAAAAGCAGTGCAGCCCTCCCTGGCTAGGAGAAGGTAATGGTGCTGTTGCAGCAAGAGGGGGTTGGTGGCACAGGCAGGCTAAGTGGCAATGGAGATGGCTGGAAGGTGCAGGAGTGCCATGCTATTTGCATTTGCACAGCACTTCCATACCCTCCAGCTTGCCTCTCCTGGCCTGGGCTCTTTCTCGATGGCTGCAGACTGTAGGGATGGCCTGGGGCAGGAAAAGTACTGGTTGGCGGTGGTGGGAGGGGGCGAAGTGGGCAAGTCTGCACTCACCATCCAATTCAGAGGTCTGGAATGGGGCATCATCATTGTTGTCAGTTTTCTCATCTCTCTTAGGGCTCTGCCCTGCTAAGGGTGGGCACAGCGCAATGGCCAAGCTCCCAGAGCCCCTTCCTCTTCCTCCGACCTGGGCTCATTGCTGGTGGGCCTCCTTGGGAGATGCCCTTGACCTGTGGGGAGAGCCCAACAATCGCACACTCTGGGGAGAGACTTTGAGGTCTGGAGGGAGGGACCCTTTGCTGCCTGGAAGCGGCAGGAGAAACCTGGAGCTTAACCTCAGGAAATCCTCTTGTGTGCAGGCCAAAGGGGGGGGGGGGTTATTAGGAGTCCGTCTTCCTTGGAGCTCTTCTGGTCTCAGCATCCAACCTTTGCTGCTGGCTTGTTGCAGGACCAATGGGAACTCCAGCTTGGGTTGAGCTGAGTGCCTTGGAAGCCCCATAGTGTGCCTCATTACTGTTTGTGCAGGAGAGAGCTCAAGCTTTTCTGGGCTCGACACTCCCCTGTGCCTCCCCTGAGCTCCACTCTTTTGTCCCAGTGAGAGTGGATGGGGGGGTCAAGCCCAGAAAAGCTTGAACTTTCACCTGCACAAACAGTGATGAGGCAAAATATGGGGCTTCCAAGGCACTCAGCTCAAGCCAAGCCAGAGTTCCTGTCGGTCCCGCAACAAGCTGGCAGCGAAGGTCAGATGTCTGGACTAAAAGAGCTCCAAGGAAGATGGGCTCCTAATAACACCCCCCTTTGGCCTCCACACAAGAGGACTCCCAGAGTCGAAGTGCCAGGTTTCTCCTGCCATTTCCAAGCAGAGAAGGGTTCCTCCCCCTAGGCCTCAAAGCCTTTCCCTGGAGCGTGCACGTAACTCTTCCCATGGGGCAAGGCATCTCCTGAGGAGGCCCCTTCTTGCTGCAACAGCCTCATTACCTCATTCTGGCTGGCAACAGATGTGCTGCTTTTTACAGATTTGCACTCAGCTGAAGGGTGGGGGCAGGGGTGGGATTCTACAGGTTCACACCTATTCGCTAGAACCAATTGTTAACATTCTAAGCAGTTCGGAGAACCAGTTGTTAGAAGAAATTACTGGCCTAATCCTGTAAGGAAGGCAGGAAGGAAACATTCTGGTGTTGCTTACAGAAATTGCCTCTCCTTTAACTCTTAATACATTCTTGGCAGGACTAGACTTCCTGTCTCTGGAACTTCTCTGGGGTTTTTTAAATGTCCTTTGCTGGAACTTTGCTTGTGTGGAGTGACCATTCAAAGTTACAATGGCACTGAAAAAAGTGACTTATCACCATTTTGTACACTTGACTGTTGCAGCATCTCCACAGTCATGAGAGGAGAGGCAAGGAAAGCATGCCTCGATGTGAGTGATGTTGAGTTGATCACGTCCAGCCAGTCACATGACCACCAAGCCATGCCCACTAACTAAGCCATGCCCACAGAACTGGTTGTTAAAAAATTTGAACCCCACCCCTGGGTGGGGGCCAGTGGGTGGGTGGGCCATGTGGGCGGCACAGCCTTGTTTTCCGCGCAGCCTGGATTAATTGCTTTGGTGGGACCTTTCTCTGAGGCCCACCAAAATTTTCTTGTGGACCACCAGTGGCTGCAGCCCACTGGGTGGTGACCACTGTTCTATTGCTTCTGTTTGTGTTATGTTGAATTCTAGTATGACATGGTGACTCTTACCCAAGGTTCCTGCATTTTCAACTCCCTCTATCAATTCTTTTCTGTTGGCAAGAATTCAGTCTAGAATGGCTATTCTTTTAGTTCCCTCCTCTACCTTTTGGACAACAAAGTTCTCAGCTAGGTAGGCTAGGAACCTACCTGATTTCTCAAATAGGCTATCCCTCTAGCTCCTTCCTCTATCTTTTGGACAATCATTCTTTCTAATGTTCCAAAAATAGCCGAAGGATGGTAGGATTTTTAATGCAAAAATCACAACTATATCATCAATATTGTATTGCAATTTGTCTAATCTGGAAGTGACAGATTAATAAAATGATTATGGATTAATAAATTTTATTATTCCATTTTATTAATAATGATTAATAAAATGGAATAATAAAATAATTTAAAATATAAATATAATGCTCTCCAAAGCATTCAAAATAAATCCTTCATGAAGCATGTTAGTTAATACTCCTCAATGCATGTTAATTGCACCCACCAAAGGTTTTTCAAAGCTCTCCTCACCCATCTATGTCATTAGACTTTGCTGGTGGTCTGTGCATGCACACAGATATATACAATAGCTGCCTTGAACAGCTGCTTTAGCATTTCAAGAACTCACTCCAGTTGTGCTTTGTGAAGCATTGCTTTTCTCTATGCACAGCCCTTTCACTGGTTCACAGGAAGACCAGTATTTGAATAAGTAAAATGATGTACTGTAATGAAACATGCAGGAACCAAGAGCTACCTGACCACAAGCTGTCTAAGGCAGCTTTTCCCCTTGCTTTCACTGTTGTAAGCCCCTACGAGAAAAGACTCAATGTGAGCTAAACCTTTACCTTATTACGCAGATATCCAAAATCCAGGGAGCAAGATGTGGCACTATTCCGCTGTTTTACTACATAACAAAGGTATGTTTCATGACGGCCTTTAGCCCATCTCATGTTCTTGAAATGGTAGACAAATTTCTTTTGCTTCATTAGAAGACTGCAGGGAAGCAGGAACATTAAGAAAATTAACAGGATATATTTATAAACTAAGGTCAATATGGGGAGCCACAGGACAAATCAAGAACTTGACCAAAGATGAGATTAAAACTGAGGTACTCAGAAGCAGATAGTCAACTAAAGTATTATCATTTTGTGTTAGGCAAAAGAATATACCATATATATACAAGCATATAACATACAAAAAAGTCAAAAGAAAATCAATGGATATAGTTAATTTAATATATACTAGCATGATCAACATGTTCCCCTGTAAGTTTTGGAAGTTTTTTCTTTTTCTTTTTCTTTTTTTAAACAAGTTTTTTTTAATTTCAATCTACACCTACACAACAATACATAAACAGTGTGGCATCAATATATCATACATTTTAGTATAAGCAAAGTTAATAATACCAATCATGTCTCTAAATACACATATTCACATTAAGTCATAATCCTTCATTGTTTATTTTCAACCTTTCAATATTCTCTTCTAATGCCAACCACCATATCATTTAAACATACCTAGTCATTTCATTATTCAATTTCTTCTCCAATTTTTATTTTTTTAAATAAAAAATTCTCATTTGGCAAGCAGTGTGGTTCCAGGTTTTACATCTCAATACAAACATGACCACAGTTACCTATTCATTTTATTTATCCAATTTCATATCACATTATCCTTATAAATATTAAGTATTAAACTTATCCAATTCCAATTCATGTTATAGCTTGTTTCATTTTTCTTAGGATATTCTCATATCTTACTTTACAATATTATTTAAAATTCTTATCTCATTTCTATGTTCATTTCCCATATTACCTTTTTCTGTCACATTTGCAATTTTATCAGTCCTTATTCTATCTTCAAAATTGTCCCCTTTGGTTAATAATTCGAACTAACTATCTTCATTCTACCTTAATACCAATCTCCCTATTTACTATATATCACACATACATATATTTTTTGTCAGATTCCGCATTACATTTTCTCAATCACCTTATAAATCATCTATACATTACAAGAATATTAATCTAATCAATCAATTATAGCAACTGATATTAATCTTTCCATAATGATTCTCATTTCATCATTTCTTTTTTCTTTTTCTCATACATCGCTAATCATCAATAAATATATAATATTCTTATTATAAATTCCCATTTCCATATTTATTTCATTAAGTTCCATGTCTAATGTAGTGATAATTCTTTAATAAAAAGAAGAGAAAAAAGAGGGCTAAAGAAAAAACCATATCAGTTAAGCCCCTGTCACACTGCACCAACGGATGGAAAGAGGATGTAAAATGGAGAAAAACACTTGCCATCCGTTGGCCGTTGTTAACGCGAATGCTTTTCCGTTCTGGTTTATACTCCACTGCCCCTCACCGGTTTTTGGGGCTGCTTCCTCTCTATCTGTCCAGCATCCATCTATTGACATTTCATCCGCTCAGAAGGTTTTGAGCCTTGGCTCAAAAACTTTTGAGCAGAAAATGTTATCTCAATTGCATCCGTTCTTGCAATCCTCTTAGGCAGTATGGGGACATCCATTCTCATCCATTATGTATCTGCTATTATGTCCGCTAGGCATTGCCCGCTGCACATCCCGCGCCAAACTTCAAATCCGTATCAACGGTAAGACGGAAAGGACGGAACAACGGACAGGGAGAAAGTTGGAAACAGACATGCAAGCCGTTAGTACAAGAAGCACGGACCGAAGAAAGGACGAAAGCCGGATGCAGCTACCGCAATCCGCGTTCATCCGCTACCGATCCGCTCTTCGCCAATTCCTCTCTGCATCCTCTAGCATCATCTATGCCATCCGCTCCTGCATCCCTCTGCATCCGCTTTGCATCGACTCTGCATCCGCTTTCCATCCGCTTCCATCCTGCCAGATTTCCGTGTTCCCGCATCCGCTTTTCCCAATCCGCTCTCGATCGCTCCCCTCCGTCCCGTTCCTTTCCGTGTTTATGCCGCTTCCTGTTAAATGCAAAAATTTTGCCCTTTTGAGAGCGGATAACAACGGATGACCATTTTTCTCCGTCCACTGTATCCTTTTTACAAACGTTTTGCATCCGTTGGGCAGTGTGACAGGGCCTTTACATTCTTATCTATTTCAATATTTATATAATCACAACATATTACCTTGCCGGAAATCTCCTTCCCTATCCTTTTTTTTTTCACCCATTATCTCTCACATAAAAAGCGATGTAATTCCTTTTCATCCTTGTTTTGCTTCCTGTTTCTCTTTTATTTTCTTGTCCTTTTCCTTCTTAATTCCCTTCTCCCCCCCAAATTCTTAATTTCCCCTCCATTTCTTCATTTCCAAATTATGGAAAATTATATACCTCTCTCCCTCTTTGATTTTTTTCCTTTTTGTAACTCCCCTTTTCTTGCTTTTTCCCTCTCCTTTTTTTTTATTTTTTCCGAACGCATTCTCCTTTTGTTATTTCCCTTTTATTCTTTCAAAGCTGGCAATCTTTCTTTATTTAAACTTCTTCCCCCTCTGGTTTTTCCTTTGTTCCTCTTACAAGCTGAGTCACCATTTCTCTAATTCTGTAATTTCATTGTTGCCATTTCAAACACATTCAACAAAATTTAATTTTTCATCATTTCCTTTCTATCTTGGCAAAGTCACAATCTTATTTCAAACAGAAATAATTTCTCCATTTATTCCTGCTCCCTTTTTTTTTTTTTTCTTTCCCTCTTCACTTAATAAAAATGTCCTTCAATCCACAAGTCCCCAGTATATTTTATTTCAGCTAGTGTCCTTTTTGGAATCTTATTTCAGCAATCAATGGTCCTTTAGGTTCTTTTGTTTCCAGGTCTTTCTCCTATTGGCCCTTTCCTAGCTTTTCCCACATATCCACTGGGTGAATTCTATAACAATGTTTTCCCAAATATCTCTCACCTTTTGTAATATTCTAAAGTCACTTTCCAAGAAGGTTTTTATTGTTATTATTAGTATGGAAGTTTCTTTTACTTTCTTTTTAAATTCCAAGAACGTCGCTAATTTCTTTTTAGAAAAGACAAGCCTTTCAAAAGATCACTGAAATGTTTTCCTGCACATCCCAGGTGGTGCTCTTGGTTTTTCTAACAATCCACTCCTCCTTTACTTTTTTTTTTTTTTGTTAATATAGTACTTTTTATTAAGTTTTGCTAATTCTCATGACTTGATTAGCGCTTTCTATTATAGCTCTCTATTTTCTTTTTCCGAATACCATTCCAGTTCCAGCATTTAAATTAATGCCGGCCTGAGTGCCAAAAATCCATCAATTAGGTCCAATTTTAATTCCAAAGCCTTTTTTTGTGTTCAAGTTATAATTTTCCTTTTGAATTTTCTCCTCCATAATTAATCCTTACAAAAATTCAAAGACATTTTTATAAGAATCCCTAAAATTGTCTCCTTCTCATTTCTCTAGTTTTTTACACTTCCATACACTTCCTTCCAAAATAGATCTGTGTATTTCTTTAATACCGTGGGCGTGAGAGGTCTACGATAAGTCCTCGAGATAAATGACGCGATCTTTTTGGCTACTGTGCCGTGGGTCTCCGACTGTACGAGGCATTGCGCGCTGCATTCTTCTCTATTGCTCCGATTGAAGTTAGATACCACTGTTTCCCAGACTGCCTCTTCGTCTTCAAATGTAGCCCCATTTTAGACTCCGCCTATAGCTTGCCCTTTGGAAGGAATTTTTCCGTCAGGTGAGGGGAGTTGTGGCTCCTTTTCGACCCTCCAACCATTTCCCCCTTCACTTCACCACCTCTCAGGGTGTTTCTGGTCTCAATAGGGGACCCCTCGCCAGCCAAGTTGAGCCTTTGGAGCGAAACTGCGCACGATTTGTGGATTCCACCTCCTGGTATTGAATAAAAACCAGGAAAGCCCAATTTTTTTTCTATAGTCCCTTTTTTGTCTTACATGAATTAGTGAATTAGGTTGTCATTGGTACTGACTTGAATGATACATCATCTATCCTCCATCCCAAATATTCAATTCAAGAGTAATGGTTCCATTAAAATGTGGTTTTTTCATGTTCTTTATCACATTTTGGCCCATCCAATTCTAATTTTAAAATAGATGCTTTTCTGCCCCATTCCCGCCATTCTCGTAGTCTTTTTTTACATGTATTCAGGAGTTGGCCCCCCCCGCCTCCAATGACAATTCAAGCAGCAAAACGGTTTACAACAGCTCTAATCTATAAAAGGAGGAGATACAGAGGAGGACTATATTAACTTTAATGTAGACAGTCTGTGGCCAAAACAGTGCTGTGTGGCTAAAAATGTGAGGCAACCCTGGTTAGAATCCCTCAATCCTTCATTTTATTC
Organism: Laticauda laticaudata; assembly: GCA_004320025.1. Taxonomy (NCBI): domain Eukaryota; kingdom Metazoa; phylum Chordata; class Lepidosauria; order Squamata; family Elapidae; genus Laticauda; species Laticauda laticaudata. The sequence continues at coordinate 1,249 of BHFT01064823.1, read as the reverse complement.
AACATTCACACTGCAATAAGACCAACTAAAACCCAAACTAACAAAGTTTATTACAGATGTTACATGCTCTGACAGAAAGCCAATACCTCTGACTTTCCTGTCCTAACAGTCAAGAGGGTTCTTTCTCTATCCTTCCCATCCTAAGTCCAAACTCAAAGAGAAAGCCTAAGGATGTCAGTCTTCTGATTAGGATAATAAAGTAGAGGAAAAGGGGGGCTTCCTCGTGACTGCATAAATGCACATCTTCCCTGTCTCTGAGTTGGCAGAAAAGAATGTCAACACAGTTGCACTTTCCATCACCCCCACTAAGCTTTACTGTGCTTCCAGAACAAGGCTGGTGAGGAGTGCCATTCCCAGAGACATAATGCAGGATGGTAATATAGAAATTGAAGAATCTATCAGTTTCATTTTCCCTCACTCTGCCCTTGCTGGCAGAAAAAACCACCCACTAGTCACTCAAAAGAAGTCATAGAAGGCAGTTACTTCATTGTCAATTAAAGTTCTGCAGAATATAAGGGCTAAGGATCCACAACTATAGTATCCTCAATGTAGAAAGTCAGCACCTACCCCCTCCTAGAAGAATGAAATATTTTTAGGAATATTTTTAAAAAGGCAGAATATTATATTTCCCCAAAGGGAGAAATGGAGCAACATGTTTTTTAGAGGCAGAAGGCAACCTCCACTTTCCTTAATAGCCCACAGTAGATGCCAGCATTTAAGAGATAAAGAGCTTATTGAAAAAGGAAGACAAGTATCCAGATAGTTCTATTCATAGGCAAAGCAAATATTGCAGGCAGAAATCCATTCAAGACAGGATATTTTGAAACTCCCTGCAGCAAAGTCTGAACAAAGGCAGAATGGTAGGATTAGCCCTCACTCAAGTTCCAACACAGGGCAAAGCCATTAAGCCACAATAGGAATTGCCCAACATCCTTCCAGAACACAAGCCCCTTCACTGCACACACACACCCAGAGCAGTCCAAACTTCAACCAAACTTAGCTCAGACAAATACCTAGGATTGGCATTTCCTCTTTTGCCTATAAAGCCAGCTATAACCCCCACATAACCTCATAGGAATCTGACAACAGCCAAAAGAATACATGTTCTTGCATAGGAACAGGAAGTTCAAGTGCAAAGTCCAAAGAAGGTATAAAAGTCACCCACTCTCAACTCCATTTTTTCCCAAGTTTTATTGGTTTTTTTTTTTAAAAAAAAACAGACATGAACAAACAATATGACATATGACAT
>BHFT01064822.1:0-84009 GCA_004320025.1 Laticauda laticaudata | reverse complement strand
TATTCTATATGCCATTTAAAGTCGAAAATTCCCCATTAGTTTGGCACCTATTTTTACAATGGCTGAAATAGTTATTATCAAGACTATAGAACAAATGCAAGAGAGTGTAACAATCAGTACACATAGTCCGGTCTAAATTTCTAGTGGTCTTCAAAATCTTCATTTCCCTGACCCATTGCTAAGACTTTTGTTCCACAACCTAAATCCACCACTTTATTTTATACAAAAATATAAAATATAATGCTACATTTTGTTACCATGTGCTCAACTGAAAACCATAGTTGAGGTCCAAAAAATTTTCTTGGTTAATGTGCGGCAACTTCGTAATAAGTGGTCTTTCCATACTCTACAAACTTCTTGCCACATTGTTAAATATGACACAGTGTAGTTATAGGCGTAAATTGGATTTAAGGGAAAAATCTGAGCCCTATTGTACTTCTGTGCATTGTCAGAAGAATAATAAAAAAGGTGATCAATAGAACCCTTGGAACCACGTTAATGGAACCAGTCAGACAGTTTATTTGCAACAAGTGCTAAATGAGAAGGGAAACATCTTAAAGGAAAACAAAAATAACTAGATGTTTCACTAGGATCACTAGTGTTATTCTTGTAATGGCTAACCTTTTTCGGCTCCTTGCGAAATAGCCGTGCTCGCGTGCCAGCACCCAGAACTGCCAATGCACTGCCACCCTCACAGCTCCCCTGCACATGTCCGTGCGGCCCCTCGTGTTGCTCAGCTTCTTGTCATGTGTTCAATGATCCCACCTCGCTCATATCGCGAATCTGTTGTGCAGTTGCACGAACACCCTCCCACACGTTCTTTGCGCGTGTTGCATACCTGCAGCATCCCTGTTGACCCAGTGCATGAGCGCCAAATCCCAACATCAGATTGTCGGGGCGCGTGCAACACGCGCAAGGCAATTCTTGCATGCTATGCAGAAGTGGTTCTGGTGAGTGCAACTTTTCGGCACACGTGGCCATAGGTCTAAATTGTGGTATTAGGCCATAACACTAGATGTTGTACATAAAGATACAAAAGAAATCTTTTCACAGTCTTTCACATTATTAAGCGTTGGATGCTCACTGTTAGGCTAAGGAAGCTCATTGATTTACAAAGATCTGGCCTTGCATTCTGATTTAAAAACACAAAAAATAGCCTAATTGTTAATTTTGTAATACTAAGTTGATCCAAAGGGGCTACAGTAGTTAAAAATGAATTAAGGGATGTTTACTACAAATATCGAGAAGAAAAAATAAAAAAATTGAAGCTGGGATACTCACAGACACAAGTATCCACCATAAAATGCTTTCGGCGCGAAAGACTAAACCTCCACTAGCTCCACATAAAGGACCAAATAAGGTCCTGTACATCAGAGTGTACGGAAATTGTATCGAATATGTGTATGTAAAGAAGAGAAACTGACGTGAATGAGAAAATGTTCCATCCGTTGTGATCCACTCTCAAAAAGTGCCCCCAAGATTGATGCATAAAAGAACGGACAACAACGGAAAGACATGGACGGGGAGAGGACGTAGCAGAGGATTTCAGCAGTGCTCCATAAAGCCTAGCGTGATGGAAGCGAGATTGAAGCGGATGACGCAACCGCGGGCTCTGGGAGGAGCCAGGCGAGCGGACTTGCAGCGGAAGAGACTGATGCAAGGAGCGGATGCCTAGCGGATACCGACTGCTCACCGACTAGCATATGCCTAGCGGATATGCCTAGCGGATGCCAAAGTGTTCACGGCCATGCGGGGAATGCATTGCGTCACCCCGCGGATATAAAGGAGGCAACTCACAGAGATGTCAACATTCAGAGGAAAGACCTGTGCCAACACATTCATCCAGCCACAACCATGAGGGGAAGAGGGAGCCTGTGTACTCCTGCCAGCCTGGCAAAGAAGGACAGGGCCACCATCCCATCCCGGCACTGAGTCTGCTTCTGATGGGTTTCTGCTGCTTGGCTGACTCTGCTGGTGCTGGTGTTTCTGCGGCAGTGCTGCCTAACTGGAAGCTGGTGGACGTTCAGTATGGTAGAGATACTAGCTGACTGGTTGTGCTCCTCGGTGCTTAGGATGCTTTCTGCTGGTGTTACTGTGCTAGCGCTAGGTGCTGCTGCTAGAGTGCTGGTGGCTTTCTCTGAGTGGGCATTTACTGACGTGACTAGGGTGCTGCACTCCTGATCGCTTAGGAGTGCTGCTGGTGCTGCATTTTGCTGTTGCTGCTGGTGCTGCTTTGCGTGGTTGCTGCTAGGGTGGAGGTGGGTGTGGTAGGGACCAGCCCTGGAAACCGTCGAAGAGCCATGCTGATGAGAGGCCAGAGGGGCCTGGCAAGAGGGAGGGAGAGGCAATCACACGAGTAGGGAGAGGAACAGTGATTCCATTGAAAGAAGATGAGGATGAAGGTGCAGACGAGTGAGCTGAGGGAAGAGAGAACGAGGTGACCTCTGGCAAAAGGGACACAGCTTCTCAAGACACCAAGCGGAAAGCAGGCCGGGCTTGGAGAGAGAGAAAAAGCAGGAAAGGCCTGGGCATACGCATTTGAATGGTCCTCCTGGAGAGGTGGATGGAAGCAGAGAATGGACACCTGGGCCACAGGGGGAACGGCTGAACTCTCTGAAAAAAAAGTCTGAGCTCGTCCAGGCCGCCGCAGTAAGCTCACCCGAACTGAGGAACCTACATGCATAGGTCACGTAGCCAGCTTCTTGGGGTTAGATTCATTGGGAACTTGACAACCCATGTCATGGAGGAAGGGGCTCTCAACCATCAGAGCAGGACTGTCCTTAAAGCTGTGCTAGAGCATCCTTCACACATACCATACCCCCTGTTGTCCTCTCGGGGCCAGGCACCATGGGTCTCAGACCAAACTCCAGCCACTGACACCTCACAGCACCTGGATCCCATCACCCTAGACTAGTGCACGTCCTCAGAGGTGATGAGATAGATGCCCAGAGATTGGGTATCAGTAACCTCTTAGTCTGGCTGAAACACTTATACGTGTGGTCATTTTGCTTCTTACAGTTGTTATTAATAAAGGTATCTTTGCTTCACACACTTGGTTCAGTTCTTTAGTAAATATAAACTCTTGGGTGGAAACTTTTAAGAAATGTTAAGCCTTACTGCTGTGATGGGTAAGGATAGCAGAGGAGGGCCAGTGGAACTTGGATGGGTTAGCGGATGGTAATCAGCTGTGATAGATAAGTCTCCAGGCATAGCATTAATGGAACGTATTGGTTCACCCTGCCCAGGCCCACACCCGCTGCCCTTTCCATTATCAACTAACAAATATTAATCATACATCATCACACATTTCAACATAAACAAAACCTCTTATTAAATGCCCTGTTCATTGTAGGGCACCTCAAGCATAACTAGCACAATCTCGATCAGTTATGTCGCACTCGACCGACCCAGGCGACACGGAGCATCCCATTAAGCTTCTGCTACATTTTTTTTCCGTCTGCCTACTCACTGCTCCATGGAGTTGCACCTAGTGTATTCAGGGATTCATACTGCTTCTTCCCTTCATGTGAAGCCTCTGTTGGGGCCTTACCACATCACAGTACTACCAGTTTCGCGCCTTGCCCATCCTCCACCAGGTCTCCAATCTCCCTCATTGAGCCATGTTGGCGTCTCACAACCATGGTCTGCAACACCTGGGGCTACACGTGCGCATGAGACTAGTGTGCCGGATGCCAGCAAGCTTCCACCGATGTTCTCCTCTACGCTCTGGGCGATTCGACTCGCATGGTGTGAGAAACGTACCGGTGAATTGTTGGCCAGTGATGCCAAAGCTATTTACTCCACCACCGCCTTGCCCTGGACAGCCCTGTATTGAAGATCCTCTCTTCAGCGGGTGAGAGAGTCCTGGAAGTGTAGGGCTTCATGAGGTAGGGTTCTGAGGGAGAAGGCATCATCCCCACGATGAGTAAGCACATCATTCGTGTGTCGTTGGGCAAGGGGTCCTGGATCTGGGAAGCCCATGATGAGGTTGCGTTCCAGCCCTCCTTGAGGTGACTGGCGTTGTATACCTGGGCATCTGAGCATGACCTCGTTGCCTGAGCATCGATATACTTGAACTTGTAGTCAGAGCAATCGGACCACTGGTGAAGAGGATGATGGCTGAAGAAGCCCTTGTAGTTGAAATAACTGGCCTGAGTTGGCTGGAGCTTTTGCAGGCCCGTTAGCCTTCCAAATCATATGGGCTCAACCGGTGTGTGGGAAGTTCCATCTGATACCCATGCTATGCAACTTTCTTCGCAGCCTTTCTTCAGTGGAAGTGGGCAATGGAGGAGCTCCCTCCAGGTATTCTTCGTATGATGGCCTGCACCAACTTCTTACTGACCCACAGTGGCTGAGTTTGGATCGAAATTTGGATGCTTAATCCTATGAAGACGCGTTCAAATCTCAATCCTTCAGATGATCGATACTGCTTACAGATTCCTGCTAGCCGATGCGTGCATTAGTAGCATAAGTTCTAGCATGCATATATATCAAAGAACTCACATATCAGCAATGTACAGGCAAGGCCGGAATACATGTCCGCTGTATGTCCTATGGCAAGGCCTGGGTCTCAGATTCAGTCCACACTTCCCAGTCATCAATAGTGATTCCTGGTCCGGCTCACGCTCACCTCATCGAAAATGGGTGCTCTCTAGTAATGCACGAGGGTTCTGTTCCTCAGCCTTCACCATCAGTTGTCAGTGAGTCCGTATCGTTTCTTCTCAGCAATCCATCTCGGACCCAGACACTTCTGACCTCCTCTTTCTTCACCGATAAGTTAACAGTGGAGCAAGAGCCGTGTAGAGGGCTTCGCATCCGATTGTATTGAACCACAATATGGTGGCTACCAAAAGAGCTGATGCAACGATCCATCGGTGAGTTGAGTGGATGCTGTGGAAGAGCAAAGCAAAGATCAAGGCTGAAGAGGTCTGCACAGCAGGGCAGCTGGCTACAAAGTCGAGATCCACGGCTAACTTCTTACTCTACACTCCCTTTCTTATAGCAACTATAGGTTTTGCCGCTAGTGTCCTCCACATCCCCTCCAGGCATTCCTCACCAGACATCCTAAAATTACTCCTGAGAGTACGGCTCATTTACGAAACCGCTTTTTTCCTTTATAATGCTTTATACATGCAGCTGCATCACGCTTTCATCCCTTTCTAACGTCCGTGCTACATTCAACCGCTGCTTATCCCGGTTCATCCGCGTCCGTTTCTCTTCTCCCTTGTGTCCGTTTTCTGCTGGGAGCGGATGTGAGTTGCGCGGTATGCACGGCAATCCCTAGCGCATGACATAAACTAGATATGACGACGGATGTATACAAGATGTTCCCCGTGTGCGTAGTAGATGACAGGTATAGAACGGTATTTCGACGTTGGATACTTTACTCCGCTCAAAAGTTTTGTGCAGGTTACGTAAAACTTCTTGAAGTGGATGAATGATCGGATAGAGATGAGAATTGACCGATGGCTGTGGAACACATAGAGAGTAAGAAAAACGGATGCAGTGAGTACACAATGGAATGGCATCGCGATTAAATCCAACAGATGCATAGTGTTTCTCCCGTTTTAATCCTCCTCTTTCCATCCGTTGGTGCTGTGTGACATGGGCTTTAGAATGGATGCTGCAACATTACCTGGGGATGCTACATTTGCTGCCATTCATTAAAATAAATGAAGGACAGATTCACCTGTAAGTGGCAACTTGGCAACTTACACAAATTCTTTGTGCCAAGGGAATTTAATTATATCTTCTTACCTCACCTGTGGGAATAGAAAGCTTAAGTCTATGAAAGCCCAGCATAGTTTATTTGTAGGTAAGTAACAGGTAGCTTTTGAGTCTGTTTTCAGAGACCAATTCCCTTGTGTTAGATGTGAAACCACACATGAAGATTTAATTAAGCTGATTTATTAGTAAGAACCTATGCACAAAAATCTCAACTTGGTCAGCACTGATGGTTAATTGCATTGAAGGGCAATTGGACTTTGTTTGCTTGTGACTATGTAGGGATTCTAAGCTAACCCTTCTTTTCACTCTGCCTCCCCCCATTTTTGCCATTCCTTCTGTTTCACCCTGTCAGTCCTAGTTATGGGTACTTTCGACCAAATTTGATAGGCTCACTATTAGAAACAGTAGATTGATAGACTATCTTCATGGAAATTGTAATTAGAGCAGAAAATAGTTAGGTTGGTATTGGCTGCCAGTATATATCTAGCTTGAGTTCAGGGTGTTAATAATAACAATTAAAGCTGTGGTTATTGGACTATCTTAACTGTGCAACGCCATTCCACCAAAGATCACTATTTGTGCCAGCTTTAATTTAAATTTAAGGTTAAGGCCTGTTATTTAGCAAAATTCTGTGACTTATTCATACTTGGTATAGTTTGCTTTATCAATTGGTTTACATTGGGCTTTAATTACTAGTTTATTCAATATAACAGTTATGAAATACAGTGGATAAGAAATAATTAATAGTCCACAGAATGTTCTGTTTTTATCCCATTCTGCTATGTTTACTCCAAATGCTTTGTCAAAACCTATATTGATATTATAGCACGCGTGTCAAACTCGATCGTGTCATGTTACATCACGTGACATATTGTGATATTTTTTGGCTTTGTGGAGGTGGGGTTGGCATGGCCTGCGTGTGATATATCCAGTTTGACATCCCTCTGTATTATCGTTGGAGATCACTTCATCTCAGATAGTTTATCCTTTTAAGGAATTCCAAAAATATTTTGAGCATATTTAAAAGAGTATATATTTCTTTTACAATTCAGATCCTATTCATTCTCTATCTGAGCAAATCATCTCAAAATACTTATTTGATATTGGTTGGTTGTTTTTGTATTCAGTTCACATTCAAGCTGATTCATTTTTGGCCTATTGCTTTTTAAATTATCCATTCTTGCTGCATTTAGCCCAGTCTTATGGTTCTCCTGATCCATTTCTCATCCAGTTCCATTTAACTGTGTGGGCAGAACTATCACAGAAAGCTGTTTAAGCTTCTTTTGACAAATTTACTCTTTGCAAGAAACTTAAGTGCTTGCACATCTTCAAATTTCTTGGTTTTTTAAAAAAGAAATTATTATACTGTTTTTTTAAGGCATACTGGCCAAATTTAATAGGAAGTGATAAATTTAATAGAATAGGAAAGTTCAGTTCTGGTAAAAATTTCTTTCATTCATCAAAATATAATTAAATTAGGATATTTGCTATTGGACTAATGCAAGAACAGACAAGTTCAGTTTAGGTGATTAAACAAATTTAAAATGGAAGGGCTATTAGTTATTATTAGATTTGATAAATAAAAACAATGAAGGCAACACCTTAAAATGTAGCTGCTGAGAGATATAATTGAAAGAGGGCTGCTATTTCCAGGATATTTCTGGTTTTATGTTGTGTCATACAGAATGCTAGAATGGGGTGACAATTGAGAAGCTATCCAGCACTTCTCAAGATAAATTTGTAGCTGTGTTATATCACCCTTTCCTTTTGTACTGGAAATATAAATAAAGACCATATCACTGACAAAATTTCATTCAAAGTTTTTATCTTTCAACTTTGAAATCCATTGATGATTAACCAGTGCAACAAGAAAAAGAAAGCCAGCTGACATTTAAATAGAAGTACATGTTGCATTATGTCTATAACCAGAGAACCAACAATGCATTTTAAGCTCAGGGTAAAAAAGTAAAATAAGAAGCTTACCTTTCATGTAGTGTTAGCTTAAATGCCAATTTAAGCTTAGGGGAAATAGAAATAATGCAAAATGTCAGTTGCTTCTAACTTCTGTTTTGGGGTTAATCAAGACAATTGTACCTTATAGCCACTGTATGACCTATCCAAGCAGTACTTGCTTTTTAAAACCAATTGTTCCATGTTTAGTTTAGTAAATGTCATCTGGACTTAGTAAAAAGTAAATGACCTGCATTGAATTAGTGTAATTGAAATACAAACAAAATATCACATAGTTGTGGACTCATACAGGAAAAGAGAAAGTTGGGAAAATTTTTTTGTATGATAAATAAAATATGAGAATATAAAGCAGGTTTAGTCATCTGTTTTGGTTATGATCTCTTTAAACTTATTGTATTGAGTTTGTAACATTTGTTCTTCACTACTAGAATACAGTCCTTCATCATCTAAGCATAAGGATAATGTGAAATTTAATTTCTTTTGGACTAAAAAAATTCCTTAATAGTTTGCTCATATCTTAACTATTTTGTGCTAATAGCGTATTTGTAATTTGCCAAGACCTTAAGGATTTTCTTGTGAAAGCCTTTCTGATTCTTAGGTTACTTTTATACACAGGATGGATCTATAATATTTAAAAGCTTTCAAAAGTCTACAAAATTACATCTTAATTGATTCTAAATTTCCTTACTATCTGTAAAATACTACATGTTTATTTTTCCAGTTCAAAAACTTATTTTTTTATGAAAACTTAAACGTTTTGCAAAAGAAATGTGATATACTTTGTTGGATAGGTACTTTGCTCCATTGAATCGGTATAGAGTTTTTAAAATTATAATCCAAATTTTACCCAGGATATATTTTTCTTTAAATGCCTTTGTTATCATCAGTATAAACTGAAAGTTGTGATTTGAGAACAGCTGATGTTTCTAAAGTTCAGTTTGCAGCTTATGCAAGAAACCTAATCTCACTAATAGTGATAGGAAAGCAATTTGATAATTGAATTGGCAATTTAAGAGGTAGGAAGATCAAGGAGGTACAGATAAGATAAGGAAAAGTATGAAAGTGTACAGTAGTGGAATTTGGGGAAGGTTCAAGAGGGTGTTAACTGTTCTGTTGTAAGCCAGTTAGAAGTCCTTTTAAATAATTATGTAAGCTGATGCCTGGAAAAACAGTATGTGTAATAAAAGTATCAATTTTCCATCAATATTATCGACCCATTTCTGATCTTCCTCTCTGCAGCATAGTTTCAAATTTTACTTAAGTATAAATGATATATATCTATTACTGACTTTTTAGTTCTATATTTCTTTTTTTAACCTTGGTTTCAATTTTTTTAAAATGCCAGGTATAATAATAGAAAGCAGTAATTATAATGCTGGTGTATAGTCTATAGAAAATGAAGTATGCTAGTTTCTGTTGAAAACAGTGGAATTTCAAATGTTAGAATGAACTTGTAAAAGCTAATGTAATCATAATGCAAAGCATGCAAATGCAAGTAGATAAATCGGCACTACTTTGGTGGGAAGGTAACAGTTTTGTGCATCTTGAAGTATAATCATGCAGGCCACATGACTACAGAAGCATCTTCCACAAAGCTGGTTTCTTCAGTGGAGATGAACACTAGCCCCTAGTGTCAGACAGAACGGGACAGGGAAAAATCTTTTATCTATGCAGAGCCTCAATCATCCAGGTTGTCCCAAGAATGCTTTTTCAAAAGGCAACTGGACTTTGTTTCGTTCTTCAGAAGCTTCTTGGATGAGACACGAAACATATTCAAGAAAAAACAAAGCCCAGTTGCCATTTGAAAAAGCATCTTTGGAACTTATCTTTAATACCACTTTTAATGGGACATTTATGCAGTAGTTGGCAACCTTACCAGTTTGACATTTTATTAATTACAGTTTTTATTTCGAAGGTCTCCAAAATCACCAACATATCTCAAACGTTTGTGTTAAGTATGCCATACAAAAGTCTCAATTTGTATGGAATTCTGCCACCTAGAGAGATTTTAATGGCATCTACATGGTGTTCATTAATCAAATCTCCCTGATTCATGAATTATTTTTGAGCTCTAGAGTATACTAGTTATACATGGTCCAACTTTCTGTATTGTTTGTAGCACATCTAGCTTTGACAATCAACTCCCTTTTTCTTTATGTATTTATTGCTTTAATTATTTTAGTCCCCAGAATACAGGAAGAATTATTTCCATTTCCCCTAGTCTGATTAAATCCTCTTTTAAAATGGGAATCCTGGGGTTGTATTCTGTGGACTTGCATCATGTTAAAACAGTGGTGGCTTTCAAGTACTTTATCAACCTTTGGAGTTTACATGAAAATGGATTTTATAGCAAATAAGCAAACAAAGGAGGGTAATGAAACAAGCTAATTCCAGCTACATAAGAGGCCTTTTACTAATCAAATGCAAGTGTAAACATTCTAATGATGGACAACTTATTTTCTATTACAAATTTATTTTTTCTATGGATTCTCAGATTTATTCTCAGATTGAAAATGTAAAATGTCCCTTAAAGAAAAGAAAAATAACAAATCCAGAGGTTCTCAAAATACACAAAATAAATAAGCATGCATTGGCCTGATTTGCAATATGTTCGTGATACTTGTGTTACTTTTCTTGAAAAGCACACCTTGTCAGACAGATCTACTTTATTTAAGAATAGAGCATGGTTGAGGTAAATGTTCTAGAACTGAAATTATTCTGTAGTGCAGAAAATTGGGATATGGATCAGAGGTGGTACTCAGCAGGTTCTAACCTGTTTGGAGAATTTTTGCGGAAATTTTGAGTAGTTCAGAGAACCGGTAAATAGCACCTCTTACTGGCCCTGTCCCCATCTATTATCTGCCTCCCAAGTCCCAGCTGATTGGCTAGGGCTTCTTTTTTTGCCCTGCACAGGAGGACGGAGCTGGAAAGCAGGTTAGTGGGTGGGGAGGGAATGGGATTTTGCAGTAACCTTCCCCCAGGAGTGGGGAGGGAATGGAGATTTTGTAGTATCCTTCCCCTGCTACCCCCACCAAGCCATACCCACAGTACTGGTAGTAAAACATTTTTAATCCCACCACTGATATGGATGTACCTATAATTTCTGCTGGCATATCAGATTGCATCTCTATTATATTCTCATCTGTTTATGCATTCAGAGTAAATGTTGCTTACCTTTCATATGTGTTTTTATTCCAGGTTGCACATAGACCTTCGTTTATGTGCATATCTATCACATCAAGTTTCTTTTAAGGATCTGAGTGTAAAAAGTGTTCAGAAATCTTTTTTCACTCGTTTGTACCATTTGTATTGCTATCACAATGTGAGTAAAATTGCGAAATAATCTTGTAGCTGAACATAGAATGTCTATCTCAGTAACTCATCTTTACTCTTAATCATATGGCAATTGTTCCCTTATCATTTCCTCCTTCTTTGTCAGGTATTACTGCACTAATTTAAATTCACCACACTTTGCATGAAATAATATCCAAAGGTCATCATTCTAAGGGTGTATACTGTTCATAGATACAGATTTATTGATAACCAAATTACTTGCACAAGATAGAAAAGCAAAACATTCTAGTTAAATTCCATGCCGTATTAAAAGCAATTTAAACAGAAAACTAGATGCTATTTATGACTGTTTTTTAATAGAAATACACACTTTCTTAATTCAAACTAACTTTCCTTGATTGATATTTTAAATGCAAGTACTATAATTTATCTTTCTCCCCTATACTATATCTTTCTGTAGGAAAATACTATTGCATGACTGAAGTGAAGCAAAACTTAATTAAGTTAGCTTTTCAGAAGTGTTAATAGCATTGCATTCTTTTTCTCCCACTACCATTGTGTCATTAAATGTGAATGATATCTAATAGATAAAGTGCTAAAAATGTGACAAGTTGCAGTGCATTTTGTTGGATATATTTTTGTATGGCCATAAAATCAGACACAGGTAGTCCTCAAGTTACAACAGTTCATCATTTGAAGTTACAACTTCAACTTGAGAAAAGTGATTTATGACCATTTTTCACATGACCATTGCAGCATTCTCATGGTTGGCAATTGACTCACATTTATGACAGTTGCAGTGTCCCAGAGTCATGTGATCATCTTTGACCATCTTTTGCCACCTTCTGACAAAGTCAGTGGGGAACAAGATTTACTTAATAGCCATGTTACTTACTTAAGAATTGCAGTGATTCCCTTAACTGGAGCAAGAGAGGTTGTAAAATGGGGCAAAAGTCACTTAACAAATGTCTTGCTTAGCAACAGAAATTTTGGGCTCAAGAACTATCTGTATTGTGTCATGAAATGGTTTAAAACCCGATAGTGCAACATTTTCAGTTATAAATATTTGTTTTAGACAAATATTTTAGACCAATATCTGCTAAAGAGGACTTGGATTACAGAGGTAGTCTATTATCCTTTGAAGGAAGTCATAATACCTCATGATTTTATGGAAGCAGAAGTGAAATACTTCTTATTAAATCTCTTGACTTTAGACAAATATAATAAAAACATATTTCCTTCGTTCCAAGTAATTTTGGGAAAACAGATCTATTCCAGTTCAAAAATTGTTGAAAACTTGTTATGGTTATTGTAGGGAATTTGCTTGATATTTCTTTCTTTATTGGTAACATTTAATACTACCAGACAAGTAGGTTGTTATGCTATCTAAGTGGTCAGTATTATAAGTTTATGTTGAATTTCTTTTCACATGTAGGTAGTCCTTGGGTTGCAATAGCAGTTGGGACCATAACTTCCTCCACTAAGCAGTATGATTGGACAGGATGATGGCATGACTGTACATGACTGCATTGCTTACTGATTGCAATTCTGAAATCCTTGTTGCTGTCCAAAACCCGAACCACGTGGGTCATTAAGAGGGGACCTCATGTAACTGCAGAATAGATAGGTATTCCAGGTTAGCAGGCTGGTGAGTGAGAATTGCAGATAAGAGATGTGGGTACTTCCTGTGAGCAGGGACTGTGGAATGCAGTGGCTATGTAGTGCCATAGGTGGGGGCTGTAGGAAGGCACAATGGAATGCGGACGGGTAGATGAATATGCCTTCAATTTTATTTTTTGCTGTCTTTAGAAATGTATGTACTGACAAAGTCCAAGTATCCTTTTTATCCTGAAAAGGAATGATTAAATTAATTTGAATAATCAAACCAGCAAGAAAGAGAAAAATGAATAATTCTTAATTGCTTAAATAGATCAATAGATTCTTAAGCAGTAGCAGAGATAGTATTTAGGAGCATTATAACTGACTATGCTATATGATAATTAAAAAATAATTATCGATGTATGTTGATTGTGTTTTATTTTTAAATAATGCTCTGCCAATGCACTGTTATTCAAAAATGTTTATGAATGAAAATTTATAAAAATAAATTTAAAAAAAGCAATGACCAAAAAAAAGTAATTGCCTGGAATAGACAATATATAGACAAACCATTCTGAAATATCTTTTTAGAGGTCAGCATCAAAGCCACAATAACTTATTGGTTCACTCAAGCCCAAGTTAGACAAAGAAATGGGTTCATAACTTTTATCCAGAAGTTAGGGTAATTTCATGTCAATATTTAAAAAAAAAATTAGGAACTCAATGCACTGGTTGCTTTCAAATCAAGCTCCACTTTATGTTGAATGGCCTTTGAATTGTTCAGAAGTTGAACTGGTACAATGTTGCAGGCAAGAATATCAGCACTGTAAAATACATGAGCTTTTTGATTCCTATAGTAAAATTTTGGAAATAAACATTGGTCTCATGTTTGAAGCCTTTAACTAAGGCTGCCATATCTAGAATACAAAAATCTGAGTAACTTCTAAATGGCAGTAAAAATCTTCACTGCAGTAACTATACAGATTCATGCAGTTCAAATATGATAGTCCTATCTAAACCAGTGGTCGCCAACTGGTGGGCCGTGAGAAAATTTTGATGGGTCTCAGAGAAATCTCACTGCCAGAGCACTCCCCCAAAGCAATTAATCCAGGCTGTGCAGAAACACAAGGCTACACCGCCCACATGATCCACGGGAACCCTCCCCGCCTACTCACTCCTTACCTGGTAAACTTGCCTGATAAATTTTTCCAACCATCATCTGTTCTGTGGTTTTACTGTGCCGGGAGATTTAGATTAGCTCGGAAGCAGGAAATGGTTGGATTTCTTGCTTTCTAGCTAGTCTTCTTTTAAGCATAGCTGAACATCCCTCAGGACTGAAAGTTCTATTATTCAGTGCAAACTCACGGCAAGCAAATTTGAGAGACTGAGCTACTTGATGGCAGATAAATAGATCACTTAATGATTCTGTGAGCAACTCAATCTGCCTGCCTGCTTTGCCTGATTTTGGGTAAAAGTTCTCTTTTTTATTTATAAAAAATTCAATATTTACATACATGGTGTGTTGTGAGTTAATTTTGTGAGTTTGCTTACAAGCAAATTTTATGTGACAGACTGAGCTAGCCAATGGCAAATAGATCTCTGAATGAATCTGATTCTGTGAGCAACTCAGTTTGTCTGCCTGGTTTGCCTGATTTTGGGTAAAAGTTGCTATTTTTTATAAAAAATGCAATATTTATATAAATATTTATAATATTTACATAGCCATGCCCAGCCAGTCATATGACCACCAAGCCACACCTACATATTAGGCCACGGCCACAGAATCGGTTAGTGGTCCCTGGGATTTAAAATTATGAGTTTGGTGGTCCCTGAGTCCAAAAGGTTGGTGACCCCTGATCGAAACAACTTTTCAGTTTAAAACTGCCTTCCATTGAACCTGTAATTTTCTCCTGTTGTAAAAACATTTTGTTATTCCTTATTCTTTCTGCTAGAATTATCTGACTATGCACATCTTTATATACAGTACTGCTTCATGAAGATGTCGTTCAGAAAAGCAACTGAAAATATATTTTGAGAAATCCCACAATATTATTTGACTGTACTGTTGAATTATTACAGGTTTTTTTTTTAGTAATACAGTACAGATGAAGTGTTGAAGGTGCTTCTTTTCTTATGAAAATTACTGATTCAACCTAAAGTTTATATGCCGTATTATTTAACAAACTTCCAGGTGCTGAAAGTATTACATTTTGGATGTATAAAGCTAGACTGGAAACGTTAATAGTAGTTGTAATTAATTCTGTGGTGACTAATTATATGCCCGAATGGGATGAGGGTAGGGAGACTCATACTATTGTCTTCTTGTTGCATTAATTGATGTAATGATTTGTCAGAGCGCAGTATATGGAACCAGTGAATAAAATGACTTTTTGATTACAGCTGTAATATCATTGATGTGTAGCATGGAGTTGCTACATTATAACAGTTTACTCACTCCATTATTACTAGGTTAGTAGTTGGATTGAATCTGGTTCTTTAAGAAGTCCTGCTGAAGAGTAGACTATATATATGAGTTGTTTGTTATTTTGTCCTAAAAAGTAATATTATCATCCTGAGCATGGCACAGGGAAGAAGTTCAAACCTTACCATTCTAGACTGCAGCAATTGAAAGGCAGACTCAGATTAAATACTAGAAGAAACTTTCTAAAAGTAACCAGAACCAGAGATTTATCAGGGATGCTTTCATTTGGATTCCTGCACTGGGCAGATGGTGAATCAGTAATTTAAATTATATTTTCCAACAATATCATTCTCAAATAGCCCTCGGAATATCTTGAAAGGCTGCAATCTTTTAAATATATATGCATTTCATAGCTTATGTGACAAAACTTATGCTGAGTCAGTGTGTCATAGATCAGTGTTAATTATTATATAGAACAAGTTTATTTTGTGATGATAATGCTATAAAAACAGTAGTTAAAAGACAACTTTTTCTTATGGACTTCTGAAGGCTATTACAAGTTTGCTTTGTTAAGTTGAAGATAATGTGATAGTTTTACTGAATCTGAATTCAACAACTGGTATTTGTCAAGCAAAAAAGCAAAAACATAACTTCAGCATTCTTTAACTTAGATCATAAAGAATTAATTTAGACATGTAACCTCTAAAAAGAATAAATGTATTGTATAATTTTTGCTTAAATCAGGATACCCTCCTGTACAACTATAAAAAAATAGTTATAGCAGAGGTTAATCCTTTTACATGTGATGGACTTAGTTACCAGCTTTCTGTAAAGGTAAATAGTTTCTGTGCAAACTAAATATTAGAATATTTGAATTGATTTGAAGAAATGGTATGACACACAGTGTAATTTTGATGTTTAAAAAGTTAATGGATGCTTTTTTATTTGCAAAATGTAGTTATCACCATTTCCACAATTCTGGTATGATCTAGCATTGTACTACTTGCACTGAACATAGTAATGGAAGCTTGGTCCTGAAGCACCTCTTACTTCTGTTATAGAAATCGTGACTTTCTTGTCTATTTATTTCATAAATGCATATACCTCCCCCCCTCCTTTTCCAGGCAATATTTATGATTCCCACAAACCCCCCTCCAACATTCCGGAAGCCAGAGCTTTGGTCTGATGAATTCACTGACTTTGTGAAGAAATGTTTAGTGAAGAATCCTGAGCAGAGAGCTACCGCAACTCACCTTCTGCAGGTTAGTGCTGTATGCAGCTATTTTTTTTCAAGAAGTTATCAGCCCGGGAATGTTGGCAGATGAAAATCTCCCTGTTCACCTCCACTGAATTACTTTTTCTCTACTTAATAGCTGACAGAAAATTCTTCAGTGTTTCCACAGTGATAGGGGCTCACTGTAATTTCTTGAACTGTTTGATAAGCAAGAAAAGGAAGATTTCACAGCAAGTGGTTGATTCTTTCAAAAAAACAGATCTGAGGAATCCTTTTGATTTGCCAAGAATTCTCTACTTGTATGATATTTAAACATGTTTATTTTGAACACATTACATTTAGAATAATGCTATCTCTTCAGACAGTGTTAGTGCTGTTTCCTGCACCAAGCAGTAATTTTTGAACAATTTTCACTAGCCAGAACATTTGGATATGAATTATCTGACCCTTTTCATTTCTCATTGTTTCTTCTTTTCATCTTTCATTCTTTTTTTCACCCTTTCTTTTTAGTTAGTATTTTTTTATGTTGCATAATGAAGTCAGACATTTGTTCTTGATGCTAGATTTTTATGTGTATATTTTATGTAATTATAATCCTTTTTAAGAATTTGCTCCATAATCTTTTTCTTTTGGGGTCAAGAGAAGTGATTTCAAAAGCCCCTTCATTTTTGGTTGTTTTTTTGGGGGGAGGGGCAGTATAGTACCGGTAGCAACTACAATGTTATAGAAGAATGTAAATGTTATATAGAAATGTTATCTATATAACAGTTCTTTGTTTTCATGGATGTGTGCATTGAATGGAAAATCAACAAAAATTTAGAAAAAGAAAACCAGTCTTTGGATAGTACAGGAACAAAAAGAGCATAATTTGTACTGTTGTTAAACTTAAGCAAGTTCATTTTTTCTAACTGATGTCATGGCCTACAATACACAGCAACATTTGATTGGGCAATCATAAAGTATTGGCTATATAATATGAGAGAAAAAGGCCACTTTCCATGTTTTATATCCACAACTGAAACTGTATCTCTGGAACTCATGCACAGTCTTGTAGGAAGGTATCAGTGCTGTGTACAGGAAATGAGTAATGATTTTTAGGGTAGGCATCCTGTGAAACTCCAGATGTTTCTGAGCTTCAGTTCTCAACATCCTTCACCACTAACTGGTCCTAGGGATATGCTCGAAAGGGCCAAATTCACAGTACTGATAGAGAGGATGGAGCTTTTTTAAAAAAAACTAGGAGTATAAGTTGTCTTTAAATAAATCTGTTTTTGTTGTATTTCAACTGCCCATCCTGATGATTTTAATTTTGCTTCATTTATATTTCATCATTGTCTATAACTTGGTGATTTGTGTTCTGTTAGAATACAGGTTTCTCATGCTATAGTGGCTGCTCTGCTTATGACTGCTAATTTGCATTGTCAGCTTGTTAAACTGAATTAAAATGATATAACTGAATGAATTATAAAGTTTATTTTTCTGTGTCAGGCTATCTTCTATTTGTTTATTTACCATTTAATTCACATTTCCTTTGGACAATTATGTCCTTAACTGTAAAGCAGTTGTGTTTTGTTGTAACATTCTTCTCATGGTTGCTGTTTACCTAAACAAACAAAAAGGAAAATCCTATTTAGTTGTAAAGCAGTTAAACAGATCATATGCTCTCTTATTCCAGATTTTAATTGCTGTCCAAAGGGAAATGCTCTCTCCTGCTGGTCTGTGAAGTTGATTGGCATGTTGTTCTAACATGTTACTTTATTTATACTGTGAATACAGATTGTCTGTAGGCTCCATGTTGTATAACTGTATGGGTTTATTTTCTAGCATCCTTTTATTAAAAATGCCAAGCAAGTCTCAATTCTGAGAGACCTGATTACCGAAGCTATGGAAATTAAGACCAAAAAGCATGAAGAACAGCAGAGGGAACTGGAAGAAGAGGATGAAAACTCGGTGTGTGAAAATTTAATTAAGGTTTTAAATTACTTTTGGCCTGTTAAATTGTCAACATATTTAAGTAATATAAATTGAGAGGGTTGCTGCCACTTAATTTTTTTCTGATTTTCCTTCCTCCTTGATAATCTCCAGTTCAAAAAGCAGTTTGTGACAAAAATATTTTCTTGTTTTTTTAATTGATTTGTGTTTGTGTGTGTAGCATTTGAATAGCACATGAACAATGATTTTTAGTTTTCTTTAAAAAAAATATTATTACCAATTTCTTAATTGATCTTTGAACAAATGGGAGAATAAATAGCTTCCATGGGAGCATCTGCTAAAAAGAGTTGAATGAATGCAAAGATCCAAAGTGCCCTCTCTAAGTATGGCTACATTTTGCCACATGTCAAATTGTACAGTTCTGTTTCCATAGTATTCATCTGTGTAGCTCAATAATGATAGGAAGCAGTATTCCAGGGCTTCGCAGGACTCTTTCATGAAACACTTAGGGAAAAGGTTATTAGGTTGTACTTGACTTATGACCACAATTGGGACCAGAATTTCTGTTAAGTGTGTCAAACCTGATTTTGTAAGCTTTTCCTCCAAATTTTGATTGCATAACTGTGGGGATATTGAGACATTTGTAAGTGTAAGGCCTGATTATAAGTCACTTTTTTTTCAGTGCCATTATAATTTTGAATGGTCTCTGCATGAATGGTTGTAAGTCCAGTATTTCAGCATTGGCTTGTAAGCTTGAGTATTAGAAAGATTAGGAGTAGAATTTCTCGAAAAAAATAAAAATAAAAGTATACAAACGTTTAATGACTAATTAGACATTCTAGTAATTCTGTATGGTTGATTTTGGATATTTTGTATTCTCTTTTTTGTTTTTTATTTTAAAAGATTATAGTGATACTTTTTAGGCATATATTAGAAACAAAATAGCATTGCCAGATACAAACACCAGGTTGAATACATGTTAAGTATAATAAAATGTATCAGCAATTTATATCTGGTGGCTTAACCAATATATTTTTTCTATGAATTTTACAATGAGATGCTAATTTAGCAAATTATGACTCAAAATACTTGCATAAGAAAATTAGTTTAATATTGCTATCTACATACAGAGCACTAACAATTTTCCCTTCTACCTGATGAAAAATTCTCAATAATATAAAAAGCAATGCAATTATCAAAGGTGAAAGGTGTGGCATTATGTTGGCCTGCAGGTATTGAGAAAATAAAAATTCTTATTCTGGTCTCTCTTACTAGACATGCTACAAGAATCAAAGACAAGAAGTTGTAACTTTTACAAACTTTTTGGAAAGTTTGTAAGAGCTAGTTTTGATTTAAATACTTTTAGAGATGCACATATAACAAAAAGAAACCCTAAATTAATATTATTTTTAAACCTGTAAATAAATGTAGGGCGGTTTTCTTAGTATTCCTTGGACTTCATAAAAACACAGCACCTCTGTTATTAAAGCAGGCTTCTGTATGTGCCTCAAAGGAGATGCTCTTGATTTAAGAGAGGATTAATTAAAAATGATTCTTAAAGTCTAAGAATCTAAGTGACTCTTAAAAACTCTTAAACATACCACAAGACCTGATTTCTTGAGCAGCTGTCTTTCTCCTATAATATCTGTCTCCAAAACACATCAACCCTGTCAGATTGAATTGACTTCCTTCAACTAAGCCATGCCATCTATTGGGATCCTGATAGCATGCCTCCTTTGTTGTGGTGGCTGCTGTCTGGAATGAAGTTCCGTCTGAAGTCCAAATGGTCCCCATCCTGTTGGGGTTGCAAAAGGGTGTAAAGATTTGGTTTTTTGCCCAGGTCTTTGGTGAATTTGGTATTCTCCCATCTCTGTCTTTCACATGTTTCTTATTATCTTTATTGTCTTGTTTTTTAATACTTTGAAACATTTATAAATCGTTCCGAATCGCTGGATGCCAGGTGTTCTATAAAATTTAGGATACTTAATTTACTTTAATTATTTACTTAAGGATTCTTATAAGGTATTTTTGAAGTGTAGATGTTTATTAAAGTAAAATGGCTATAATAATTAAATATGATATTTTGAAAGCTTGAATGTGATTCTTGTAATGTTTGTATCTCTCATATTCAAGTACCAACCTCTCCTCTTTTTAAAGCTAAGCTAAATACAATTAAAAAAAATTTATGGCTTAGTTTAGGCATGTTACTGAAATAACTGGTCTGATGAGGATATGTTCTGGCAAATTGATAAATTTTAATAGGTGCTGTGGTGATTTATAGATTTTTTTTTTAAAAAGTGCAAGCTGCAAACCTACAGAAGTCACCATTAATGTTAAACGTTAGTTTAAGCATTATTACACATATTACTAAAAATCTCTTTTATGCATTTTATGCATTAAAGTGTGATGAAAATTTGAATCTGACACTGGGCAGCTGTATTATGGAAATATAAAGGAATTTATTGCCTGGCAGTCTCTAAAACATGTCAAAATATTTATTTCTATGGATCATTTAAGAAATGAACAATAATAAAAATCTATTGGATCATATAAATTATTTTATGTAAATTATCAGTATTACTTAAAATACTGTTTTATAAATTCAGGTTATACATTTTTATAATATTTGCTTTCTGCCATGTGAGTTCTACAATTTTATGTCCTTAGCAAACACTATTTAAAAGCAACATCATCAACAAAGGGAGTTAAAAAAAGAAAAGAAAACTTGAAAAAAATAAGCTTCTCCTCTGTAATAATAAAAATGCATCTAACATGTGAAGTAACTGATACATGATCCTTAGTGTAGTTTTATTGGAACCATTAGAAATAATGTATCATATGTGTTACTGAAATAGTCAATAATTGGATACTTTCAGAGATGTAGGTATATGTGTGTGTTCATATAGCTACTGAAGACGTTTATTGAAATGCTGTAGGAACTACATTTGCATTATTTTTTAATGACAGTGATTTGTGCTTAAACAATGTTTTGTTTCAAAAGTTGAATATTGCAATCTACTCAACTGTCTTTGCTGCCCTCTAGTGCACACTTTCTCTCTTAGTTTTCCTAATTGCTAGGTTTCAAGATGTGTATCTCATATACTTACTTACTAGTTTATGGGTGAAAATCATACTTTGTTAAACTCGACAAGGATACAAAGAAATAGTTAAATTTTTCTGAGAGTTGTTTGGAAAAGGCTTGCTCCGTTCCAATAAAATATATCTAGTAGAAATGGTACCCTAGAAGGTGAATTGTATTTAATAGTGTAACTTTAAAACTAAAAAAAACCTATAAAAACAAATAAATAAAGAGAAAAAACCATCATTTATAAAATTGAGAATTAAATTTCAGATTTTTTTTTTAAAGCAGTCCCTAGAATAACAAAATGTATTCAATTTCTATAGCTGTCCATCTCAAGCAAGTGAGTCTGGGCAGTCAATAATCATAAAACAATTTAAAACAGTTAAAACATAGCATAAGATTAAATATATATGATAGCTGACAAAGCATGTTATCATAGATATTGACATAACCAGGAAACAACGCCTTTCCTATGTTTGGAACCTTAGGGTTTCAAGCTTCAGACCTTCAAGTCCTTACAAAAGCCCAAAAGGATTGAGGTCATCCTGAACTCTGAAGAGTGATTGTTCCGGGGGTAGGGATAGGGTAGAGAAGCATATTTCCCAGTCCCTGCCAGCTGACATTCCTTGGCAGGGGACTGCCCAATCTACTGGACTAAATTGGACAGATAGAAATTATTCAGAAATGAACAAAGATAAAGCCAATCACATTCCAGAAAGAGAACGTCTCATAATCCAGGTAATTCCGCAGGATAATTTCTGTACCAAAATGATTTTCCCTTGGTGCCAGCTATATATCAAAGTGTATACAGCTGTAGCTAAACACTTTAATAGGAAAGAAATAATGTTTTTATTTGCTCTCAGAAGAAATTAGAAACCAGTGTGGTTAGAGAAAAATAGAGAGTGCTTACCCTTTTTAAACTATTCTCAGTCTCTAAGCCCTCTTAAAGGCAAGTTTCATTATGCAGTACATTGCAGTATTGTACATGGGAATTAGTAAAGACCTGGATCTTACTTTCTTGATAAAGAAGTGCAGCTAGAATGTTACTGATAGGCCTTGGTTAACAACTGCCTCATTCAGAAAATGTTCAAAGTTATGTCAGTTAAACATCACTGTCAGTGACAGTCAGTGACTAATTCTTGCATTTATGACTGTTACAGTGTCTCACAATAATGTGATTTCCCCATTTCGATGCGTCAGAAATGATGCACATTTATAACTGGTGTGCAGCCATATGATTGTCATTTACATCCTTCCCAACTGGCTTCTGACAAGCAGAATTAATGGAGTACACTAAAGCGCTATCACAAGTTGTAGTCACATGACATCTCAACAACTGCAGTGATTCCTGAATAGGAAGTGATGTCATTTGCATATTGCAGTCATATCATGTACATGTGCACCAATAACATTGCTGGTCCCAATTGTGGTTGCTAATAAAGATTACCTGTAATGAAGATTGAGAGATGGTGGTCCTAACTATTCTATTACCTAATTTCCTCCACCAGTGTTTGAACCATAAGTGACCAAACTATTACAAAAAGGAAGGAAATGTTTTATATGTTTAGATCAGTCCTGGTATCAATTCAGCAACAAAAATTCATTTTTGCTTGGAATTGAGATTTAGATTTTTACCTGGGGGCATGCAAGTTTCTGCTGTCTTCATCAAATTGAAAGCAGTATTACACTGTCATCACCACCAAACTCCCTCTTTGTGTGTGATGTCACAATGCAAATACAAAAAAAGAGAAGTGTTTATCTTGCAATACTGCTTTCATCAGACATTTCATATGATCTCACTTTGTATGTTGCTGCCTGAATACATTTCTTTCTTCTGTCTAGACTAGACAGTGATTGAAGTCATCTGGTAAAAAAAGAAATACCGTATTGTCTGTAAACATTTCTTAAGAAAACCTGAAAATCAGTTGTCACTACCTCCCCGCAAGTAGATGTTAAAAGATGTAAAGAAGATACTAAACAATTGAGAAATTCTCTAGGTCAAGGGTGTGCCAGTTCCATTTGGTTGCAATTATGTACCTCTTATTCTTTGAATATCAAGCTGGGGGCTGCATAGTAAAAGGGATAAAAATTATTAAATGCAAATAGTAATAAAAAAGATTCTGTTAAAAATATATGTTTTAGTCCATACGCCCACACAAAGATAATATAGATCCTCAGTCCTTCATACTGAAATTAACCTGAAGCTTTAAAATTGATTTGATAAATTACAGAAGGGAAGTATATCTAGCCTTTTATAATACATCCCTGACCAAGGAGATGTTTAGCTCCTAGGCTGCAATTTCTATGCATATGTTATAGACCAAAAGACAAGACAGTTTTCCAACATTAATGGAATTAAGAGAATTTTCAGAACAATGGATAATATAATAATAATAAACTTTAATACGGTTATAGATAACACAATGAAGGAAAAAGTTAAGGTGATGAGATATAGATAAATGGATTTATCTAATTTATCTAATACCCTCAGATACAGATATTTGTAGACATTTATGTTTGGAATTGTGACCACCATATTTTATTTATTTTTTCCTCAGAGGAAAGCATTTTAGTATCCAAATATATTGGAACCACAAAATTAGCTACAGAATGTGCAAAGCATAGTGTCTGCAGATAATTAAAGTTATTTTGCTAACATGCAAAATATCATTTGGGGCTATCATTTGAAACTGCTATCATGGTTGCAGTCACTCAAAAATTTTGTGCAAGTAACCTTCTGGGCACCCCAAGTCATGTGTATGGGTACTTAAAAATTGCTTCTGCTATCTTAGTCAAACTGTTTTCCGGACAGGCAAATACATGCTAGAAGTTCTCAGGGGTTTTGAATCAGTTCCCTTTCAAGTATTTGGTTCTGCTTCTTGGCTTCTATGAGTGGATCTGGAGAAGAAAATGAAACCTAGTTTGCACAAACATAATAAATAATGTCATATTAAGGATAAACACTCAAATGTATCGGAATTCTGCTTCTTTTAAATGCAGTTTTGCGTCTATAGATATTGCAGGATTTGGCAAATGTATATGATAATAAAGATTACACAATAGTATAATTTTTTGAGACAAATGATACACAGATTATGCTATCTGTTGTCTAACACTGAATGTATGTATAACATTGATATAATGCTAATTGGATTGCTATTTGCTACTTAAAATATCCAGTATATTCTTGTAAATGCATAAACATTTTTTTTTTTACTGATCAACCTATTGTTCCTCTTTTTGGATATTTTCATAACTCAGCAAAAACCATGTTTGGAGTTTGGCATGTTCTGAAAAGAGTTATTAAATGCAATCCATTAAACTTTTTAAATATTAAATAGAATTTTTAGAATCAGTCATCATTTATTTGTCAAAATTAGATATTGCATCTCTCTCTCAATTAATTATTGAATTAATTGGCACAGGCCTAGCTCTTAAGGTTTTGCTTTAGAATGAAAAACACGGTTGTACTTATACGAGTATATTTTACAGTAAATAGGAGAGCCTTCCATTTACTCAGCAAAAACTTGGAATTTAATCTACCATGTATATATGGTGAAGTTTGAGAAAAAAATAAGCTATTGCTGTTAAATATCAATACTTCATTACAATTTTAATTCTAAATTAATTCAGAGGAAATTTAAGGAAGTGTATTAATTTCCTACAAATTAGTGGAGGCTTCTCATAATCTCACAATTCCAGTTTTATTAAGGTTTTGTTTATGAAGGAAGTATTTTGGATTTTAATCACTTTCTTCATTTCTTGTTGAGAATGGTACAGTGGAATTGTACCATTGAATCAAAATCCAATTAATTATATAAAATAAACATTTATGATAATAGTTTAACATATTTAAATATGACATTTTATAAAAGAATTAAAAGATAAAAAAATTATATTCTCTTTTTAAAATGTTCCATAGAGAAAGAAGGTGATATGCAATCTTATAGCAATGAATTTTGGAAATGAGGATTAAGATTAGAAAAGAAAATGAACAGAAAATATGGATTAAAATATTTAGAAGAAAAATAGCAAACATAGAAAAATCATAACTTTTTATTCTAGGAAATAGAAGGCAGAAAATATTTTCTGAAGGCAGAAAATATTAGCAAAAAATCAGTATTTAAATAGATATTTGGAATACTGAAGAAGATGTAAACTATCTTCTTGACTCAAATAGGTGGAATCTCAAATGACAATTTTGAATATGTAGATAATAAAATTATCTCAATAAAATTTGAGATGATTTGAGAAAACATTTCTATTCCCTCAGTAAAATTTTACTGAGGGAATAGAAATGATTTTTCAACAGATTGTCAGTATTCAAATTATATATGAATTCAAATTGATTTCACCTTTGAGGGCAGTGACTGATATTCAAAAAGAAATTGTTAATGCAACTTCAGAATTAGAATTTTAAGATTACATGCAACTAACATTATATATTAAAAATAAACTAGAAATCTTTTTCAGGAATGCTTCCGTTCATTTAAAAAAAAACTATTTTGTCAGTGCAAATATTTTATACAGATGCAATTCTGACCCAGAGGCTTAGATAATGTTAATTAAATAATTATAAATATAAACAAGGTAAAATGTTCTTGATACTTCAGTGATACTTTTCATCAGTGTGAAAAATGAGGTGTTTCAGCCAATAAGTATGCTTGTATGCACATACAGACATCACATCTCTGTGTAAAATGGAACTTAACTGATTTATAAGTACATCATGCATAGAATTGCAGTTCTAGTTATCTGTTTTAAAAGAAGCATCATTCATTATGTGTCATTTGCTTTATCTTTTATTTTAAAACACAGTAATTTTACTTTTCCTTCTAAGGCACTTCGATTATTTATTGGATTATACTCAATTGAAACTTTACATAGAAAAATTTTCTGTTCTGAAGTAAAGCATCTAGTTTTTTCTGCTTTAGCTTGCTTATTATGACATGCTCCAAACAGCACAATACACTGTTCAAACATAGTTCCTTTGCTTGAAAGCAACTCTTTGGAAACAGTTGTGTTATGTAGATAGAATTTTTTGAAATAAATATACTCTTACATAGGTATGTTTACTGCCACCACAAAGTTATCACTGGATATAATCCAATGTATGAAAATAAAAGCAGTATTTATATATAATCAGGATAGGGAAAAAGAAGCAGGGCTTAAGATGGAAAACAGTGTTGAAAAAGGAAAAAAAATCCATAAAAGACCAATATCATTGATATATTTAAGCAGGATTTGTCTTCATAAATGATAATTTAAAATATTCTATGGGTATCAACTGACATAATTTCCTAAGATGATTCCTCCCTGCCTTCAAGAACTGAAAAAAGTTTCTCATGATGGGATGCATGGCTTTCATTAGTGATATTTGATTATTTTCTATTTGTTATTGAAATATAGGCCATTTTGTAAACTTGCTGATGTCAGAATAAGTTTTGGACACATACTTGGTTGATTTCATTTGGCCCTCAAAGCAAACTGAAGTCAGGAATTTTCTTTTTATTTGAATCATCTAAAATTAGACATTAATTGAAATGTTTTATTGAAACAGCTCTTCTACATTCTGATTTTTTTGGGGGTGGACAGTAGAATGTGCCTTTGTAAAAGCACTTAAGATATAGAACAGAATGTTAGTTTTTAAATAGCTTGGATTTTGTGCACATCCTTTACATCTGACTTCAGAAAGAGAGTAGGATTTCCTAATAATGTTTTCAAATGCTTCTATTCCATATGGGTTTTATGATTCATGATCTGGATTATCATCAGTTCTCTGTTTTACATTCCTGACACATTACTGCCACTGATTGGAAATGCTTTTGTATTCTTTGCTGGAATTAACTCTGTTTCACAGTCCTGAAGCATCTGCTCAGCAGATACTTTTCTACAAAGCATCAGCAGGTTTTCTTCTTGCCCCTTTTATCATGATTTTAACAAACATTTTGTGTACAAATGAGAGAAGTTGGCCTTGCCAGTTGAGATGGATTTTTTGGGGGGAAAATAGTTTTAGATTTGTCCAATATAATCTTACGTCTATTCCGGGGCGGGAGGGGGGAAGAAAAAATAAAATAAATGGTACTATTGGAATAAATAATCTTCTTGGAGAAAGTAATCTTCTTGGAGAAAGTTCCAGATTCAGTCCTTAATAGTATTTGGTTCAAAGAGTGCAGAAGAACTAGAAAAAATAGTTGCCTGAAGTCCTGAAACGCTAATAAATGGAATCACACTAGTGACCCCATAATATGATTTAAAACAGATTTGCATATCTGTTTTCTATGTTTATATTTTTTCTTTTATGATATCTTTTCCAAATGTGTTTGACTTTCTGCTATGGTTTTGTAGAAATAGTATGCTTTGCTGTTACTAAAGAATGTT
This sequence comes from Laticauda laticaudata, assembly GCA_004320025.1. Taxonomy (NCBI): domain Eukaryota; kingdom Metazoa; phylum Chordata; class Lepidosauria; order Squamata; family Elapidae; genus Laticauda; species Laticauda laticaudata. The sequence goes on along the minus strand of BHFT01064822.1, from coordinate 56,367 downwards.
TCCAGATATATTTTTGATTAACATGGTACAGTGAGCAATAAAATGAACACAAACTGGACTGCACTCAGTCTTACTCAGTAGTACTGATTAGGGCCACTTTACAGCATTATGGGCCCCTGGCAAAACAGTGTACTATGACAACTACTCACAAGAATAAAAATGTAAATGGTCGATAAAATTAAACATCTATTTGCATGTTAGTATTAATAAAAATGCAGTAAAATGTAATAAATAGGTTGCTGTATTTATATGATACAAAGTGCATTGAAGGGTTAACATACACAGATTAGGCAAGTGCTCATCAGATCCATGTGTTAAGACAGTCCTGGTATTGACCCATAAAAATAAATGAGAGAATAGTTTCATATTAGCAAATATTGATTGATTTTGGTAGAACTTTAGACATGACTGAAAATGTTCAATCCAAAAACAAAATTCTTTTTTGGTGGGAAAAAATCATGTCTTTGTTATTCTTATTATATGCTGCCAAATCTTTAAAACTCCTGGCAGCTTTCAAAACAAAACAAAATACAATAAAATATCCGCCCAGTCAAAAGATACATGCATATCATCAAATGTTCATGAGAAATAAAGGGACAAACAATTAACCCCCTCAAACAATTAACATTTATTTTATAACTTCCGTAACATCAGGGCTAACTCCAAACAAAAATTCCAAATCAACTCTTAAGAATAAAAATTAAAGAGAAGCAAACATTTATTTTTAAAGTTGTATCACAAACATCTGCAAAAAACTTCAACCTTTGGTAGCATCCAGAACTGGTTTAATTTAACTGCTAGAGGGTCCTAGAAGAATAGGTATCATGCTGGAAAAACAATGTTTTTAGCCATTTCCACCCCAAACTCATGATAGTATTACTAAAATTCTGAGCATTTTAAATTCTGTGTAACTTTTATTTCAGTTTGTCTTATGTACAAATAGTGAACAAGGTGCTCTAAGACATGGTTTTGAGTCAGATGAACTAAAGTCACTTCAAAATACCATAATTAAATATACACATATAAATATTGTGCTAAACAGTACACATTTCAATGGTTTCAAGGAAGGGAATGGAAAAAGGGAAGAAAAAAGTGAATTAGAGTAATAATTTAAGTCTTAGACATATCCGTATGTTATATTCAGTGAGATTTATTACTTCTTAACCAAAAATGTAACATATTACCTCTTCAGTTTCTAAGACTGCCCCACTCATCAAGCAAGTCTGCATAGCTTACAAGATTAAAAACATCAACGTAAGAAAGAAACCCCCCCCAATTTACAAGGAATAGAATCTCCAATCATTTATTCCAGCATATTACAATGAAAGGTGTGGGGGGGGGGAGAAAGGGGAGGCTTCCAAAGTGTCTTCATCTGAATAATACATTCCTCCTCAAAGCATTTGGGGATCAGTGGCCTGTAGAAAGGCTTATGTGGCTGTTTTGAGAAAAGGACAGCTTGGGGAAATTCCTTGAGCATCTGGTGCTGGGGAATTCTGGGGAATGTCACTACTAGTTTTAGGTATGTTTTGTTTGCACTAATATGTTTTATAAATTACTCTTTCAAATTCTTTGCAATGCCCTGGGCTTCTCAAGGTCAGTGTTCTTATCATCAGTATGTTTTTTAAGGCAATTTCTTTTCTTTTCTTTTTGCAGGATGAAGATGAGCTTGATTCTCACACCATGGTGAAGACTACATCTGATACTGCTGGTACAATGAGGGCTACCAGTACAATGAGTGACAGTGCTCAGACCATGATTGAACATAACAGTACCATGCTAGAATCTGATTTGGGGACCATGGTAATAAATAGCGATGATGATGATGAAGAAGATGAAGATGGAACCATGAAAAGTATGTTTCATTTTCCTTTGTAAAAGAAACATTCTAAATGCTTTTTATTTCAGCCCTGTAATCAATTAATACTCACTTTAATTAAATGTTAGAATTAAGACCAATCTATTTTGGCTAATTTTGGCTACGAGCTACATTTATGTGGTTTGTGCAAAGTGAAATTAATCTGCATATTGCATTTTCAAAATTTTCCATGGCAAACTGCTTTCCAATGGTTTGTTCACTTCAGCTACCAAGACAAAAAATATGAAACATAAAAAACACTCTTAATATGTGGATTTCTTCTGGAAGGCAGGTCAAGATCCCCGAATTTCCATCTTTGGACTTGTAATTCCTTTGCATGGTTTATGCTGTATATTATGGAACTCTATTTTTCAAATATTAGTTATTTATTCAAGCTGGTAATGCAACAATTTAGTGTAGAATAATGGAAAAATGACAACATATGCTACAATTATAGAATGTTTTAAATTAAGGTCATTTTAATGAATTCATACATATATCATTGAAATGTGATCGCATTTTGGATAAATTTAACAACATATAATTTTAAAACTGAAAGTTAGAGTTGAATAATGATAAGTATGTTTAAAAACATTATTGAATACCTTTTAGTTGTTTGAGTAGATTTAATTGTCTGCAGGACTCTGCTTTTTGTTAAACATGCTGCTTGTCTTCAGTCCACCTTAATACACAGTAACTTCAATTATTCATTGGAAATTTCTGAATGAATTTGCTTGCCCTTGGGTTGAAAGACGATTAGAAGACTTTAGGTGCTGAATTAAGCAATAATTTCTTGCAACACATTTCATTCTTTTGATTAATGTATGGAGCATGAATCTGCGGGAATTCATGTGGAAATGAATGGCCTGATTCTCAAAAGTATAAATTGCAGCAGAATTATTCCATCTAATGGTTATCTTGCAATATGTCTGATGATGACATATGATAAAATTGCTCCTGTATAAACTTTTAGAATAAACTCATTAAGTTTTATATACAACATTAAAATTAGGCAACATTTAAAACTTTAAAACATGTGTTTTGTAAAGTGCATAATGGTAGATGGCAAGTAGATTCACAGCTGTATTAATTTTTCACAGTATTTTTTAACTTCTCGGGGATTTTTAACTTCATCAGAAAGATAATACAGTGGAACCTCAGGTCATGATTGCTTCTGACCAAGACCAAATCAGGTGATAACCAAAAATTTTGGAAAAATTTTGCATCTGGTCGCGAACATATCCTCAGGTGGTGATCAAACAGCCGTGGCAATTTTCCCTGCCACAGAGATTTCCCCTGCCATCCCATTTTTTTGACTCTGCACATGCTCAGTCAGTCTTGCTTCTGGTCATGACCAAATAGCATTGAGACCGAAGTCCTGGAATGGATTACGATTGTGACCGGAGGTTCCACTGCACATGTAGTCCTTGACTTCACAATAAATGGTCACTAAGCCCCTGCACAGTACCCTGACTTGTGCCATTCCCCACCACAACCCACATAGCATTTCTTGCACTGTTTTCAATTTGCACTGTCCCTATGTGTCTACTTTGACCGGCACCTCAGGTGCACTCTCACACATCCTGCCCCTCCTGTGTGCCTTTCCCAACACATGCAATACCTCTTGGGCATCCCCACTCACTTTTTCTGCTCCATGCCTCCATGCACTGCCCCTCATCTGCATGGCATTTCAACTGGCCTAGCCATTGCTCATATACCTATGACCCCCAGATTCTACTCCCCCCAACCTCTGTAACATGTGTAACCCCAAGTACTATTCTTGACCTGCACCTCCACACAGCCTTCCTCCCTCCCCCCCCCAAAAAAAAACCCTCCCCAGCAGCAGCCACTTACCTGCCTTCTGCCTTTGGAGAAAGCACCAACTTTCTCCCTATAAGCTACCCACAAGCAAAGTAAATTGGGAAATTTGAAATCACTCCTATTCCCATTGCTTTTTTGCCCACCCACGGTTATTCTAAGTATTACTGTAATTCTACCTTAATACATTTATTAAAAGAAGTTGGCTTGTTTGCTTTATTGTAATTTTTTACTTTGAAGGCAGGGATTCTTAAAAAGTCTCTTGCTTACTGTTGTAGTAGGATTATACATTTTTGATCTATTTCTTCCAAAATGTAGTTGCTGAAAGCAACTTGAGTTGGGAATTAATTCTGGTAATATATTTTTCATTATATATTTTTCTCCAAAATTCAGCCAAAGTAGTAATGAACCAATTCTGAAAATGACTGTGACACTTCAAAAGTCAGACATCATCATTTAATGTAAAACTTTAACATTTTATGAATATTTTATTAAGTGATTTCATGCGCTTCTATTGTATTATTGTATTTTTTTTAAAAAAAGGAATTTCAAGAATTGTCATTATTTCCTCTTCCTTTATGTTTAATCACCAGTGATAGGCCTGAAAAATTGAGAATATGCACCTGCTATTTCTAAAAGAACAGGATTATTTTTTCTTATGAGGCAAAATGTATTTAGAATCACAGTTTTGCCTTCAGTACTTCGATATATAATTGGATGATTTTAAGAATCTTTACCTGGGTCTGAAGTAGCCAGATAAGTTATTATTTTCCTGTTGACAGTTATGTAATTATTAATTTTTTAAAACCATGAATAATATGAAACAATTTTTTATGAAAAATTCATTTAGCATTATTTGTAAGGATAATATTTCTTGAGCTAAGTTCAGATTTGGTAATTTCATGAAGTCATTGGTCTAGTTTTCTTCACCAAAATATTGAAATATTTCTTTTTCTTTTTTATATTTTGCAATATAATCTCTTTTTCTTCCTTGCTTCTCTCTTGCCCTTGAAGTCTCTCCCATCCCAGCAACTAGGATAAGCTACTAGTTTAACTTTCTGTCAGGTCAACCAAGTGGTATCACTTCCTAAATATAAAGGAATTACATTTCAGTCTAACTTCAGTGCATAAATTGTATATAGATAACGTATTTTTATACTGCTTTAATTATAATATGATTTTGTGTGGTTCTGTTGTACTTCTATTTGGTTGTATGGTCACATGTTATAACATGTTATCCTAATTTCTAGTTAAAAAAAAAAGCATTAATACTTTTAAAATTAATTAATTTTCAGCCAGCACAATCACTTTGAGCTCTTTGGTTTCTCTTCATATTTTGTCTATTTTCCTATTTTCAAAACAGGAAATGCTACATCACCACAGGCTCAGCGACCTTCATTTATGGACTATTTTGATAAACAGGATTCCAAAAATAAGGCCCATGAAAACTGCAACCAGAATATACATGAATCTTATCACATAGCGAAGAATCTTTTCCCTGATAACTGGAAAGTTCCCCAGGATGGTGACTTTGATTTTGTAAGTTCTTATGTACAGTTTGCTTTCCTAATGTTGATGGATGTTACGTGGATATTGCTGATTTAGTATTTCTACATGATACAAGAATATACTTCCATATTTTTCTTTCTGGTTGGGAATTATGTGAACATAGTGTATATTTTCAGCACATATTACATTATGCACTGTGTTAAACATACAGTAATAGGATACATTCATATGGAATATTGCTTTCTGTAATCGGAGACTAAAATCTTCAAATAGAAGTAGCCTGCTCTTTCTCTTTGGTTTCCTGTCTTTAAACTGATAATCTCATACATTTGGGACTAAGTGTAATATTTTATTTCCATATTCTCTAAAATATAGTTCCTTTGTATGTTATGTTTTGAATCTTTTTTTCCTATACTGGAAGAAAGCCTATTTCAGTCTAAAGATTTTAAAACATGGAATCAGGAAACAATTTTTGAATTACTATGAAACATTAGAAAGTCCTTGAAAATATTACATGTGCAGAAAATAGAAGAGATATTTGGAGATCCCTTTCTCTCAGAACCTTCATTATAATTATTCCCTAATTATTGTAGGACTTCTGGATAAGTATGGAAGTTTGTACTGCAGAATAAATTGCCATTTTTTTAAAAAAAAAGTTTCCACTCCTAAAAGCCTTTCCTGAATTAAATATCTTTATAATGTTGAAACACACAATTGAATACAGTTTGTTATTTAACATACTACTCTAAACTGGAAAATACAGTTGACAAATAATTAAAATTTACAGTACAATTTTTCAGCCAGACATTATGGTACGGTATTATTTCTTCTCCTTATCTCCTAGCCATTTCTTTCTTTCTGTCTCATAGGAAATTAGGATATGTGTAAATATTCATTATTGCCATTATTGTCAATGACTTCAGATCCTATAGATTGTCAGAGAGAAATTAATAGATATATTGTATAAGTATTTTCTGTATATTCTCAGTCTTACATAAAAATTCAGGTCACTCGTAAGATTTTCACTTCACTGCAGAAAGGATAGTTGTTAATAAAGCTGTTATTTCATGTATGTCAACATTTATTTATGTTTATAAAATACTTGATAGGGTTTTTTTATTAGTGAACATATTTTGAAAAATATCAGTAACGTTTTTGCTTATTTTTCCTTCAAATCTATATGAATTTAGATTAATTTCCCAAATTAAAATACCTTAGATGGTCTGCATGTTATTAACAATTGTGAATGACCTAACATTTGCTGAGGAATGGAGAACAGTGGAGCAAATATTTTGTACTTGTTTAAAAATATATTTTTAAAACATTGCTGGCATACTTTTTTTCTAGTTCATAAAAAATACAAGAATTCTGCCCTTTCTTTTCTGTCATTTTTTCCCCCTAATGAAATCTGATTGTGTTTTTATCAGTAAATATAATCAAAAACATTTAATGGATATTTGAAAATGAAATAGCAATTTAAATTCTAAACTGGAAAAGTAGACTAATATTCAGAATCATTCTAAAGTTATTAATTTGTATTAGTCTCATAATAAAGAGAGGGAGAAGATTGTTTGCCAGTAGTCACGTCAGGTTCAGTAAAATGCAAGCAAAACAAAACAAAACACATTAAAATTATGTCAGATATAATCAACTGTTACATAAATTAAGTAACTGTAAACTACACTGAAAATGTTGCATGAATTTAATATTGTCAAAATATACATAAACTTAAATATTTAAGTCTCCTTCCAGCAGGGTATTGTGTTTTCCATCAGCAATCCCTTCTGATCATAATAATACCAAATTTGAACAGTTTTCTTTTTATTAAAAGCTATTTATTTTAACACTCAGCAAGTATAGCATTTTTTCCTGTTGAGATTTTCCAATAATGCAATCTCCCATGTTATATTGAACTATGTCAAAAATAAGTAATTCAATCTCAAGGATCTGATCATTCAGGATAAGCCTTATTATAATTTTGAATATTCTAACCATGGCATTGAATGAATCTTTCTAGTAAAAGTCATGTTGTATATATAATTATGTAGAACTTAAAAGAATCTTGACAGAATAGAAGGAACCTAGGCATAATTTGTTCTGAGATAATAATATTTATTCTTTTCCTTCAGCACCATAAATTTGTAAGGTTTGATGCATTTAAATGTATGCAGCTTGTCATGACTGCAATCAACAGGAGATTCTGTGGCTTCCAGATCTTTCCAGTTACCTAGTTCCTAACTATAAGTTTTAGCTCTTCTAACATGGAAAAGGTAGAATATGAGACTCTGAAATGTGTTCGTGAACTTTAGAATCTTTACAAATATTTTTCAATAAGTAATTAAACAATAATTTGAGAATATATTGTCTATCTTTTAATTGTACAGAGAAAGAAAAAGTGGGGCAAAATTCACTTAGCAACTGTCTCGCTTAGCAACAGAATTTTTGAGCTAAGTTGTGGCCATAAGTCAAGAACTTTACCTATCTAATGTTTTTTTTTCTTATATATTCTAAAGCTGAAGCAATCATGTTCTATAAAATCAGTTTAGTATGTTGTTTTCTTTCTTTGAATGTGGGCTTTTGTGTATTTTTTGATTTTTTGATTTTTTTGTGTATTTCTTGTATGTATCCTGTGGACAATGTATTTCTATTCTTGTTTTGACAATAGTTCTTAGGCAGTTATAAAACAGACATTAACTAGAAATGATGTAATAATACAAGCTGTTTATATTTGCATTGTTGTTTTGTATCTAAGACATAAAGCTGGCATTAGCTAGAAGTGATCTAATAGCTAGTAAACTAGCTATTTAAAGCCTCATCAGCACTAATGTAATTAATTATCTAAATGATATCTGTGCAATGTCTTTCTTTTTTCTGGTTGGGATAAGTAAAAAGTTAGAATAGGCAAGTGTATTTTATATTAGTGCTTGTGGGGAGAAAAATTTTTTTTTGCTAAAGTCCATATAGGTATGATCCCAGATTCTTTAATATTAAATAATTAACACATGCTGTCCTTATACTGTTGATATATTTTGGTGGATTTTTTCTATTTTTGGTAGAAAATCTGTTAAAAGAGATAAAAATGTTGAGTGACTCTCCAAGTGCAGCAAGTATATTAAAATAAAATTACTGTGTAAATAGGAACTGCTTAATAAATTAACAAGGTAAATTTAATTAGTGATTACATCATCGAGTAAGATATTTGTAATGTATGCAATAACTACCGTTTTCCAGACCTAAATAATTAAAAGAATTGGTGAAAGATTCTCCTCTTTTCAGATTTATAAGAAGGCTCAGTACTTGTATGTTGCTGTTATTGGAAGCCATAGTGAGCATTGCATCAAAAATAGCTGTAGCAGAAGAAGCTCAGAAATTGTAATTGGGATTTCAAGTATCAGAGCCAATTCAATATTAAAGGAGGCTGCCTTTTTCTCAACAGTTGTCCTCCTTATCTAGAGGGTAATAGAAATGATGTGGAAAAGAAGAGGAATGGTGAGGAAGAGCTGCCCAAGATTGCTAGTTCATGAGTTTATACAATCAAATACAGAATCTGCTACTGTTGTGCTGGATCTTTCCAGAATTATTTTAAGATGTCAGCCTAAGACTTTGAAAAAATTTTGTCCCTCATTATAATTAGCCCATAGAACAAGTTAGAATAAATTTTGTAACTATTTGGCAGCTTTGAGGGTCTGTAAAGTTATAGAAGCTGGTTGCCTGCATTTGTACTTTTATTTAATTGTAGGATTATTATTCCTGAATTATTTGAAAACAGTAATGAATTAGAAGAAAATGATGATAATAACAAAATAAAAGCAGATCAGTTATATTTGTCCCTGTTGCCTTAGTAACTAATTGTTCTTATTAATATCTCATGCACTTCACTGTAGTTTCTTCAGTTTTCAGATAGCTTTGAAATACCTTCAGCTTGATTAAAAACGTGAAGATATTTTCCAAAGATGAGAGTGACTGAGCTTTGAGATTAAAAATTCCACTTGTCTCATATGATTAGACTCCTACTAATAAAGGAGGAAAATTTTCATCCCGTATAATAAACCTGTGTTATTCCATCCAACTCTGAACTTTGCAATATCCCGTGAGGTTGTTATCTGAAAGGCTAAATAGGATTGTGTTCATTTTGTATAATTTTCAGATTTAATAGTGTTCTTTATCTTTAAAAAATATATCCAAAACATGAATGCTTATGAAACATGTATACTATATTTCATTAAGTGACAATTACATAACAGTCCTAAAATATATTGTATGTTGCTCAATTCTGGTTAAACCAGTAGTTAAATAGTTATAAATACATAGTCCTGATATTGTTAAAAAGTTAATTTCCCTTTCATAAACTTCGCTGGAATAATTGTGGCATAATCTGCTGCTACTACTTCAGATTATTAGTCATATATGTGAGTTGATTATATTTTTGATTAGCATATTAATTGGGATAACCATTTTAATTCAGTAATAATTTCAGTTCCTGCTCTACAAAACATGTTTGCAGGTGGGAATGGCAGCAAAAATATTGTCAGTGTTTGTATTTATCAATTAGAAGCTTTGTATAGGGGATTCTATCTTTTATTACTGCTCCTCTTCTTTCCAGATTTTCCTTGAAAAAGTTTTGGTAGAAAATAGTCAGCATTTGTGTACATTTCTTCTCCAAATTGCTGCAGGAAGAGGGAGACATTTTGATGTTTCAGCATCAACACAGCAAGCAATAAGTAATGCATCTAAAACTGTCACTATAATTATATCCCGAAATTACATGAATTATTTTATGGAGAGATAGTATCAAGGTCATGTGAAGTATTAGTACTGCTTTATAGTGCTTGGTAAGACCATACTTGGAATAGTGCATCCAGTTTTGGTCACCACAAAACAAAAAAGATGTTGAAAGTCTAGAAAGGGTGCAGAGAAGAGCAACAAAGATGATTAGGAGGCTGTGGTTAAAACATATGATGAATGGTTTCAGGAACTGGATGTGCCTAATCTAACAAAAAGAAGGACTATGAGTTACATGAAAGCAATCTTCCAATCTTTAAGGAGCTGTTACAGAGAAGACAGGGGTCAACCTATTGTCCAAAACACCTGAGGGTAGGACAAGAAGTAATGTATGGAAACTTACCAAGAAGAAATCCAATTTATAACTAAGGAGAAATTTCCTGATATTTAGAACAATTAATCAGCGGAACAGCTTGCACCTAGTAATTGTGGATGCCACATCAGTAGGGGGTTTAAGAAGAGATTGGATTTCCATTTGTCTGGAATGGCACAGGGCAGTGGTGGCTAACCTTTTCGGGCTCCTGTTCCAAAAATTGTGTGCTCACATGCCAGCACCCAGAAGGCAATGCATGCACTCCCCTGCCCCCTGCGCATGCAATGCATGCAATCTCCCCTCCTCACCAGCCCCTTATCTGCACTGCACCTTCCAGCTGATTTTCGGCCTCCCAGAGGTTTGAGGACAGCTTCTGCAGCCTTTATTTTGCAGGCTGAAAAATAGGCCCGTTTTGTCACCTCGGGTATTACAGGAAGTGATGAAACGGGCCTAATTTTTGGCCTGTAAAGGCTGCAGAAGCTGTCCTCAAACCTCTGCGAGGCTGAAAAAGGCTTCACACTGGCTGAAAACCAGCTGTGAGGCATGTGCATGCGCAGTGAGGTAAGTGCCTGTGGCTCGCATGCCAGCACAAATGGCTTTGCGTGCCATGTGTGGCACACATGCTATAGGTTCGCCATCATCAGCATAGAGTCTCTTGCTTAAGCAGAGGTTGGACTAGAAGTCCTCCAGGTCCCTTCCAGCTCTGTTATTTTATATTCTGTAAGTTAGAATTGTATCTATCCATCTAAATCCAGTTGTCTCTGTGCAACAAACAATATTGCAGTTATCAAAACCAGAACAATATGAAAACTTTAGCTGATTTAGGACTTGATAGTCCCAAGGATAGGCCCTGATTCCATGTTCATCAGATAGAGGTAGAGGGGGGATGCCAACCTGTTGCCTCATGAATTGTACCTGAGAATCTGCTAGCTTTCCACTTTAGTTTCAGAGCCAGAGGAACCATTCCAATGAAAGAAGAGAGAAATCCTCCCTTTTCACATATAACTGTCTTTTCCATCATACTTAAGCCATGAACATTCATGCCATCATACTTCAGATAGCTTTACAGTTATATCAGAAATATATATCAGAAATAAAAGTGTACAAACAAAATGTGAAAAAAAATGTGGGAGAGTTAATGGAGGATAACAAATTTGTAGGCAATTGCCCTCTCTTCACAGTTGTTCTTTCCACTTGTTACATCAGCTGCTATGGCAACATAGCAGGTGATCTTAAACAAGTTGGTTAATGTAAAACTAGTGAGGGAAATTGTGGATAGTTCTAGGCATTGGACTTGTTTTCTGTGATTAGAGAATTGTTGCCTTAGGAACCACAGCAGAGAACAGAATTACAATTTTAAGTTTTCATTGGCTTCACAGAATCAAGTAAATTGGCCCTTTAATGGGTACCGTATATACTCGCATATAAGCTGACTTTAGAACGCTTTTTTTTCCCCCCCAAATTTGGGGGTCGGCTTATACGCAAATAAATCTGGCTGCCTGACTTCGTGCGATGAGAGCCAAGACTCTCATCGCGCGAAGCCGCTGCCCGCAAAGGCGATGAGAGTCTTGGCTCTCATCGTGCGAAGTCGGGCAGCCAGATTTATTCGCGTATAAGCCGATCCCCAAATTTGGGGGGGAAAAAAAGTGTTCACCATGGTATTTGGGAGTCGGCTTATATGCGAGTTTTTTCAAAAATCCTCATTTTGGGGCAGTTTTTAAAGGGTCGGCTTATATGCGAGATCGGCTTATATGCGAGTATATACGGTATGTGTTCCAGATTTCCTCTCCTTGTCTGTCTTCTTCAGATGGAATCATTTGCTGCTTCTATAGTAATGAAGCTGGATTGAATGCTCTCCCTCCCATGTACATTTTTTTACGGGTTAATCATTCCTCTGCAAAAGTTGAGGGTGCAAGAAATATCAGTGAAGTTTGAATAGCAGATGAAACTAAAGGGCTTTTGGGTGAGGTGTTACCTTTGAAAATGAGGTAATGGAGAGACTTTTTGAAAAAGCAACAGATTGGCTACCCTAAGCAGTTCCATAGCATTTGTTCTGAACTTTATCCAGAATTCAGAGGTTATCCTGTCAGGCTACTCATCGCAATCAAAACATCACTTCTACTTTTTCATGTTAAAAATAAAAACAAGGAAAATACAGTGACACATCCATTTTAGCTCTGAAAACCATTGTTCAGTTTTCCCCTCTTTCCCTCAGAGATGAATCCAATTTTCATAGGACAATTCTAGTCCCCCTTAGATCAAAAATATAAAAAGCAATGGATCTATGACTTATATTTGTTTTATTGGGGATGGAGAATTATTGACCTAGGTCTAATCAGGCCTACCAGGCTTCTTCGTGTTAGGGGTATTCCCTTCTTGTGCATAACCACAGTACAGAAATTCCCTACCATCATTTTTTCAGTCAAGTTGAGGACTACCTGGGCTTTTTTTGTTTTTCCAATTCTTACTTATGCATATAAATTTACATCTGTTATAATAATGTTTAAAACCCACACCCACACCCACACCCCCACACACCAAAAAAGAAAGAACAGTGTATGTAGCAAAGACTTCATGGAGAAAAGTGGCAAGCAGGGAAGGAGAAGCTGACCATAATCAGCTATAGCAGCTGCCTTAAACAGGATGTCTTAATCCACAGTCTCTATAATTCTCAATTAGCCTGGTTAATGGCAGTTTTAGCCTAACATACCTGAAAAGGACCCAGTTAGGAAAGGCTGAACTATAGTTATACCTGTTCTGGCTAAGCTCGACAAAAAGCTAAGCGATACCATAGGCCAAGAATTTAAAGAACATTAGTTAAAAAGTTGTCAAGGTTTAAAGATTTTTTTTCCTGTGCTTTTTTTTGGTAGCCTTTTTGTTGTTTTACAATTGTCAATCTTTTTGAATATATTAATTAAAGATCTAGAAATAAAAACTTTTGTTCCCTCCTAGAGTGAAATCCTTTTTTCAGTGTCTATAAATTGATGTAGAAAGCCATTTGTAGGCACCAGGCTAGAAACAGAAATCATGAATTCTAGATTTCTCTTAGATACAAAACCAGCTGGTTATCTTGGGCCAGTCAACCCTAGGAAGGAGGCAATGACAGAGTACTTCTAAAATCTTTCCAAGAAAACTGCAGGGACTTGTTTGACTCAAAGATAGTTTTCATCTTTTTATTTATTTACTTGTGATGAGGTTATTAATGCAAAAATTAGGTAATTTTCCTTTTTGGATTGCTATAATTGAAGGGGGATATTTTTATAGAAACATATGTTGTTACATTTCGCACATAGATGGTAACTTAAGATCTTCTATATAAAACATAAAAAGTGGTTTTTACTTCAAATGCTCTAATTTTTCATACATAAGCTTGTTTGAAGTTGTTGATCATCCATGCCTACTCAGGCAGAATATGCTGTCTTAAAAAATAGTTATTTGCATATTTTTTTTCTAATTGAAAAACAAACAATTTCTGAGTTACCAAGGATGAGAAATATGAACATTTTTAGGTAGTGTATTGTATTAGGTTAATAAACAGCTTCTCTCTGTCCGTTTTTACTAATGCTCTGTACCAGTTGAGGTTTTTCTTAAACTCAATGATTGAAATATATGATATAGGTGCCATTTCAGAATACTTGTTTTCATTGGTAGTGTTTTAACTTTTGAAATTAAATTGTACTGGTTTATGCTCAGTCTGTCAGGATTTAAGAAGGTCATTTTCCTAGGCATACCAGGTTCTAAGCCAACCCAGGAAATTCATGTGGCATTGCTACCTGGAGGCAGTGCTTTTGTTTGCACTAAGGTTAAAACAATTTTGACTTAAAGTTTTGACATTTAAATATTGAGCAAAATACCTCAACCAAGCAAATTAACTAAGCAAAAAAAAAGAGAGAGAGAGAGAGAGAGAGAGAGTGTAAAAAAACCAAACAAAGACTGGGGACCCTATTTCGTGTGTTGGGTAAGGTGCTAGGCAAGGAACTGGGAATACTGTTAAGTTCTCGTCTTGACTTAGGCATAAAAGCCCCTGGGTAAATTGGTCCAGTCACTCATTCAGTACAACCCATCTTATGGGTTGTTATAGGTAAAGTAGGAGAAAGGAGTATTATGCACATTTCTGGCCTTGAGTTACTAATAAAGTAATAAAAGTGGGCTACAATTCTAAAAAAAAATAAAAATGAAAACCTGATATTCTCATTTATTTGTGCCACTAATAAATCCATTAAAAGTCTTTCCTAAAATGTAGTACATTACATAATCTCTACAGAAAGGGTATTAAAATGGCAAAATCAATGAACTAATCTCTTTGTAAAGAATTGAAAGATTTTACCAGAACATAAAAAGTGCAATATATTTAATAAGACTCTTAATTTTTAAATAGTATGGTTGATTCTACTGTCTTCTTTCTTAATGTTCACGTCAAATACATTTACAAGTATAGCTGCATCCCAAATTTATACTTTTTCTTCTTTGTAAATGTAAAACATGACACATTAGCTTTAACATGATACATTAGCTTTCTAATTAAGAACCAGATGGCTTACTTTTAAACCAGTGTGTAGAGTCTGTATTTATGTTTATGATGAAACATTTCCTTAAAATACTTAACCAGGTTTTGATAAAAATCAAGTTTGGGGATAGTTTGCTACTATATGAAAAATCCACATACTTTGTACATTACTATATTTAAGTGCCTGCAGGAATTCACCACCACCACTACCACCATCATAATATTCTACTCTTTGACAGTTAATTAACTGTTATTAGGGTTGAATAATCACTTGCCAAAAATATCCCGTTCAAATCTGCCAAGCTGATTACAGTTAGAAAAGGAAGCTAATCATATGACATTTGCAACATTTATTAAAATATCAATGGCATTCTCCTTTTTTGTCATCTTTTTGAATATATTATGTAAGTAGATTTTTAAAAAAAAAACTTCAAACATTTAGAGGCCTTTTAGAATACTGAGGAAGTATAGTTGCTTCAAAATTCATCCTATGTATTTATTATTTTATATAAGGAGATATAGATAGAAAGTTTTATCTCCTTGTGCATTTGTATATGCTTGCACTCATGCCATGCTGATCCTGCTAATATTCAGTATGTCTCCACCCCCACCCCAATCGCACTCAAAGTTTGGTTGTGTTAAATGCTAGGTAAAATATGTAAGTTAAAATAATATTGATATCCGATACCGTTTAACACTTTTATCCTTATTATCCAGACATATTTCATATGTATTAGAATTTTTGAAGCAGATTTGTGGGAAAAATTATATTACTAGAATTCATCGTATTTATGACATACGTACAATTGTGGTCATTCTAATAGCGTGTTTTTAGTGCTGGACTTGAACCTAGGAAACTCAAGTTCAATTTCTGTTCTATTAGGAAAATGGCTGAGTAATGTTGTTTTTTTGTAATTGTTCCTTCTCCACTTTAACCACATAGGCTACATTTTGGGGAAAGTTAGCATGTTCTTTATGTTGCTTTGAGCCCATGAAAAAGCATCAAGCTAAAAAGTTAAAAATATATTAGTTTTTAATTTTATATTTGCATATGACAAGGCAAGCATATGCCAAGCAGATATACTCCATATGTGAAATCCCAAACTTTAAAATAAAATTAAATCTAGAAATAATATGGTTTATAGTATATTGCAGTAGATAATGCTTTTGCAGATCATCTAACATAGATTAGAGCATATGGAAAAAGAGAAGCCAGATGTTTAATCTGGCTTTACAATAGGCCAAGGAACATGAGACATCTCTGATTTATGCTGGATAACTGAGAAAACAAGCAAAAAATATCAGTTGGCACTTCATTGATTACAGAAACACCTTTGATTGTGTGGATTACACGAAGCTTGGAAAGTGCTTAGAAAAAACGCCAATCCTAGAATATCTTGTTGTCCTCATGCTAAACTTATACATTTACGAGGAAGCCACATAACTAATTGAACATGGTGAAACAGTGCCTTCAGGTTGGCAAAGAAGTGGAAAAAGGCTGCATGCTGCTTCCTTATTTATTCAACTGATCAACTGATGTGCTGAATATAAATATTGATGCAAGCTGTATTGGAAGATGAGTATGGTTCTAAAGTTGGAAGAAGAAACATAAAAACCTGTGTTATATGATGACATTATGCTGATAGCTGAAAATACAAAAGAACGTTTGTTATAGTGGTAAAGACAAAGGAGCACAATGAAAAAATGGACTAAAATTAAAATTGAATATAAAGAAGACCAGACTAATAACAATCAATATAACTACTATATTTATTTATATCCCACCTTTATTATTTTTACAAGTAATTCAAGGCATTAGATGTATCCAACACTGCTTTCTCTTTTCCCCCACAACGACCCTGTGAGATGGGTTGGACTGAGAGAGAATAAGCAGCCCAAAGTCATTCAGCTGGCTTTCATGGTTAAGATGAGACTGTAACTCATGGTCTTCCATTTTCTAGCTCAGTGCCTTCACCACTAGACCAAACTGGCTCTTAGACTAGCCTTAGCAATGACAATGAAGATATCAAAAAGAAAGAATGCTTCTCTGAAGCATTAAAGGTACAAATAGTCAGGAACTATGCTATGTTTTGGTCGAGCAGTCATGAAGACCTTGGGAAAAAAATATCCGAATGCTATAAAGATTAGAATAGTGCAATCAGTGGTATCCCCCATTTACCTCCCCAAAGAAGTAAACATTGTTTTCAAAAAAGCAGACTAGAAAGAGTATTGACTCCTTTTAACTTTGGTGTTGGAGAAGACTTCTGAAAATATTATGGACAGCCCAAAAAACCTAAGCAAGTGGATAATTTAAAAAATCTACCAAGTATTCTCACTCCGGGCCTAGATGATGAGGCTCAAATTATCCTACTTCAGACCACATTATGCAAAGACTGGACATTATGCAAAGACTAGAGCCTCTGGGGAAGGCTCTAATGCTGGAAAAGGTGGAAGCAAAGAGAAGATGTCCAACAGCAGTAATATGGATGGGTTAATTTCCAGGCATTTTGAGGCATTTTGCAAAGGCCTGCACCTTGATTTTATTGTACTGCCTTTCTGAGTTCCTGCATTACGGTATTTGGCCTGTGATCTTTTTGGGCCAGAGCAAAACTGCATAATACTATAAATTGATAATTGTTAGATTCTTCTCTGCCAATTTGGAAAAGATGATAGTAAAAGTTATTAATCTTGGCAACTATAGGATTGATATAATTATGGTACCAAACTGTATCCCTGCTGACCTGTTAATAGGGATCTCCTTAGTATAATGGCCTTGGAAGTTGCATCTGACCTTTATAGTTGTCATATAATTTATAAATATGCAGAAGAAGCCTTTAGTCTATAACTAATTTTTTCTGATACTGCTGAGGCAATGACCAGGCAGTAATTAGCTGATTTACCTTTCTTGCAAATAGGAACTATTAGGGCAGGGCCCCAATCTTTCGGAATGATTGCTGTCTGATCAATGTATGTAAACAGGAAAGCTAATACTGGAATCCCCCTGAATAACAGTTCTGAACTTTTATCTTAATCCACTTTATATGAAGCCTTTTTATACTTCCTGCTGCAAGTTATTTAAGTTTTATGTAAAGAAAAGTTTCATAGAAGAATTGTATGTTCAGAGACTGATTCAGCTCACTACAATGAATCCAATTAATAATAAAAATATGCTATTTAAAAGTTATTCAGCTTTTTCTTGACTGTCCAAAACACTAATGACAGGATATAAGGAAAAAATATCTATTAGTTGACCTGCAACTGTACAGGTTATGTGACCAATGTTACTTCCACAATATTGTTATATTTTTTTCAGGAAATTGAGACCCTGTGCCTTGTGATCATAGGATACATACCTGAGGATTTCAAGTCACATAGTATAATAAATAATTATTTATAATGAATAGTGCCCTTTATTAATCTTCCAGTAAGCTAGTTAATATTAGCAGTTAAAGGCCATGCATTTAAAGTACCATGAACACTAATAATTTGGATTTATCTTAGCATTTTTCCAAATTAGCAAGATTATCTGTTTAATGTTATTAAATATTAAGATAGAATGTCATTAAAGTGGTGGTGCTGATAGCAGTTTGCCCCTGCTGAAAGAACAGTTGGTTCGTATAGACTCTGAAAGAAATTGAGGGCAAGACAGATTGCTCAAACAGCATCAGATGCAGAAGATTGTTATCCTTTCATAATCAAATATTGAGATAGTAACTAACAATAAAAAACATAAAGATCTCAGGAACTTTAAGATAATTATTCCAATTATAGCATTGTGCATTGCATTGCATTGTGTGTCTGTGTGGTGGTGTTTTTTTCATAAAAATAACTCTGAAGTTGGAGAATATTACCAGTCTGACCAGCTAGTTATAAGCCTATAACCAGCTAGTTATAAGCCTATAAACCCTGGTTGTTGTCTATTGACTGTGCCTACAGTCTACTGAACCATGCCTAATTAAACCTTGGCTATATTATAAATACAATTATATATCAGCAGCTGGGTAGAAATAATTTACAATGACTTTTCAGGGTTTTTTTGAGCTATTTTTAAAGGTGTAAACAATGATAAAATGTAACAGCTTTTATATAAATACTGTACTTGTCTGTGTAAAGGTAAGCTCCTTCTTTTGCCACAACACTGTTGGGAATAATTATCTTAAAGTTCCTTAGATCTTTATGTTTTTTATTGTCTACATTTCACATCTAAAGCTTTCAGTAAAGTTCTGTTTTATTGCTTTGGAATGAAACTATACACATTTATTGTATGTGTGCTGATTGAATAAAATTACGTTTCCAGAATAATTTGGTTACCATCTTTAGATTTTAATAACTTTTAAGAAAAACGGGTTTCCTAGAAGAATGGTACCACTATGATCATGAGAAGGTTATTTTGCTTTTAAAATTATTTGAGGAGCCATCAACACTCTACTCATTTTCTGTTGTAATTAATGTGAGCATGATTATGAATTTGTGCTTATCAATTACATTATTATTATTACTATTAATGTAAATAATTATGAAAAATTATTGAAGATTCATTGTTTCAAGAGCATACAAGTACTCCTTAAATATACTAAAACTGCTTTAAAAGATGTCTGAGCACATAATGAAAATTGTTCTTGTATATCTTGGCAGTTTGTTAAAACCTGCTAACTTTTAAAGCTAGCTGTTGTTTTGATAGATTACACTCAAGGTCACCTTCTTGTTCAAATGAAGTTTTGTTTGGTGTAATTAAATGATGCCAGGTGTATTGGAAACAGAAGGTTTGGATAATTCAGAGTAAATGAGAACAAAATACAAGGCCATTATTTGTCTCTAGTGAGCTTCCAAGTGAATGTTGTATATAGAACTATTTATAATACATTTTATATGGTCAAGGATTGCTTGAAGTTGCTGCTTGCGGCATTTAAATTAAATCACTCACAGATTTTTACATACCAATTAGAACTATATTCTTATATCTGTCCCTAAACTTTAACTGTATAACATTTAGTGTCTAGTCATGAAACTAACTGAATAAACGTTATAATTATAGTAGTTTTGATTATGAAGTATTGTTATACCGCATTTCAACATACTTTAATATATGTCTTCTTTCAATAGTGATATCCCATGTACTAGGGGGCTTTGAAATATTACTTCATTAATTTTAATATGAGCGAATCAGTTTAAATAATACTGTAATAAAGGACCAGGGTACAAGTCCAATTTGACCACTAGAAATTAAAGTTAAATCTATCATTTTTCAGGGGAATGCTCTAGGAAGTCTATATAAAGTATGCTAATAACTTTCATTTCTTCCCTTAAATTTAAATTCAGAAAAATGTGTGCTAACTGAACTTATTTAAAAATATTCAAATTAAAAACATTGCAATCAGAAGGTTGAATTTGCATAAAAAATAACATTTATAAATTATTTCTTAGTTTTGAAAATTATTGTTACATACTAGAAAAAACTTCACTTGGTTTGTTGAGTTTAATCATGTCAGATTAACGTTCTAACTTAGATATCACCCAATTTGAGACCATAGCATGTTTTCTGAAATAATCCTTCCTCTGTAGCATGCATCTATATAAACAGTAATTAATTTGTAAATACAGTTTATAAATCAATTTAATCTGCACAGTCTTAACCAGTATTGGACTTGGATTGGGAAAACTGAGGTTCAAGCCCACCTTCATGCCAGTTACACTCTCTTAGCCCAACTTACCTCAAAGTGTTGCTTGTGGGATGAAAAGATTAAATATCTCGAAGTTTTCTTAAGCTCTTGATGTTATGGCAGAATACCCACAAATTGCCCACAAATACCTGGGATGTGAAGATTGAAGTGCAGATGTTCAACACTGTCAGAATCTCTTTTTAAACTATTGCAAATAGAATAGAGATTGCCTTACCTGTATCACTCTCATCCCAAACCTTGCATATTGTTGTTTCTGTCACCACAACAGTTTGGGATAAAAGTGCAGTTCAAGGAGTATTTCTAGAAAGATATTGACAAGACAAGGTTCAGAAGAAGGTAACAAAAGAGATGCAGGGACTTTGAAAATAAGACTTTATGAAAAATGGCTGAAGGAGATTTGCCTTCCCTGAGATTTCTCTTCTTCAGACTGAATATCCCAAATTCCTTCAGCTAATTCTCATAAAAGCTTATTGAATAAAAATGTACCTTAGAGAAGATGGATAAGAATTATTTTTCATTGCTACAGAAACTAGGACCAGAAATAATGCTACTTTATTTTATTTAAAGATTTTAAAAATATTTTTATTTATTTATAATTTGTCAAACAAAAATGAAAATACAAATAATATCAAAATAAAATGACAGGGTTACGATAGGCAAATTAGTGCACTTATGCCTGCCCCCTTTACGGACTTCTTAAATATGAAGTGAGGTCCACAGTAGTCAATTTGTGACTAAAACTGTGAAAATTTGTAGCTGAGACAACTTAATCAGGTAGAGCATTCCAGACTCTATTACAAAAAACATATTTTTTTTACAGTCAAGTTTAGAACAGTTTACACTGAGTTTAAAATGGTTGTTTGCACACGTATTATTGCAATTAAAACAGAAAAAGTCATTTACAGGTAAAACATTGCTACATACAATTTTGTATGCAATACTTAAATCTGACCAGAAGCGACAGTTTCAGGTTATCCAAACCAAGAATTTTGAGCCTAGTAGCGTAGGGAATTCGATTGTGTACAGAAGAGTGCAAAACTTTTCTCGTAAAGTACTTCTGAATCTGCTCAATTGTGCTAATATCAGATATATGGTAGGGATTCCAAACAGTTGAACAATACTCCAAGATTGGTCTAGCGTAAGTTTTATAAGCTCTGTTTAGCAATACAATGTTTCCAGAAAAGAAATTTCGTAGAATTAAGTTAACAACTCTTAGTGTTTCTGATGGTAAGATCTATACAACTTCTGTTTCATTTGTGAATTTTAAAAAGAGGCTGGACAGCTTTTCTGAGGGATGACTTAATTTGCTTCCTTGTACACTGGAGAGGCTTAAATTAGTTGTTTTTTGAGGACCCTTCCTACTTCATAATTAAATTATTCTCTGTAAGGGGGAGATGAAAACTTGGAAGGGCCTGGCTGACCTTGAATGTCTTGTAATGGGGGGTTTCAAGTAAAAAATAAAAACTTTATTATTTTGGATGAAAAAGGGAATTATGATCATAACAGCAAGAGTAATATGCTCCAGGTTCCCTCTATTACTAAAAGCCTTAAGAACAAATGCATACAAAGCCAGAATTGAGAAGACAATAACAGACAGCAAATGACACTTTTGCAAAAAAGCTGAAGAAACAATGGATCTCTTAATTATCTGCTGCAAGAAGATCACACAGATGGAATATAAACCATGACATGACAAAATAGCAACAGTGATGCTTTGTTATATCTGCAAAAAAATGTCATTGCCTGCAAGCAAGAACCACAAAATAGACAAAGTAATAGAAAACAAAGAATCTAAGGTGCTTGGGTCTTGGAAATCTTCAAATAGACAAGCACCTGCCACATAACACTCAGACTTAGCAATTGTTAAAAAAAAGATGTAAAAGTCTAGATAGTGGATATTTCAATTTATGGATAGTTGAATAGAAGAGAAAGAACTGGAGAAAATCACAAAATGTACTTGTATGTACTTCACATTTTCATGTTTATTTTTAAATTTTAATGCTTTTACTGTGTTTACTGTTTTATTGCTTTTATTGTTTTAAACTTTTTAAAATTTTAATTGTAATATATGTTTTGAATGGCGAGCCATTTTCTGAGGTTGATGGATATAGAAATTGAATGAATGAATGGAATTGACAAAATCACTATCAGTCAATTGCAAAAGTCAGCTTTACTGGAAACAGTTTACCTTCTACAACAATACTTTATCACTATCAAACAATATCTTTCTATCCCAGGTCCTTGGAAAGGACTTGCTAGGTGGATAAAAATGTCAAATTCAAAACATCTGCAAAAATTATCATGTCCCAGGAATGAATAATTGGTGGAAACACAGAGTTGAAAAGGTAGTAAAAATGAGCAGCTAAACATTGTGGGATTTCTGAATGCAAATTGATAAAATTTTGGCTCATAATGTACCAGATTTAACTGTGGTTGAAAAGAAGAAAGTATGGAAATTGATGTTGGCAATACTGAAAATACAGAAGACAAAGAATTGGAGAAGATCATAAAGTATGAAGTCTTGAAAACATAAGTTGAAAGACTATGGCATAAACTAACCATGGTGGTCCCAGGGGTTATCAGCACAGTGGGTGCCATGCCAAAAAATCTTGGACAGCACTCAGAAAATCTGCACATTGACAAAATTTCTATCTGTCAATTAATTACAAATCTGCTTGGATTTGCCGATACATTACAACATCCTAGGTTCTTTGGAACAAGTTGATATGTATGAAGGCCAATATCAGCTAAAGAACTTCCAGTTGTGATTTCACAGTTTTGTGTATGAAATAATAATGCATTATTTAAAGCCAAAGATGGCCTAGCTCATTCATTTAAACTAATGCAATAACATTTACCATTGGGATTATATAGTACAAAAGCATACTTGCAAGAAGAATGAAGGACTGATAGGGATTCTTTTATCTCTAGGGAAATCTTAGGTATTTTGTTCAGAGTAAATATTCTACCTTTCCTTTGAAAGTGATTGAAAGAGCCGTGATGGTGCATTGGTTAGAATGCACTAATGCAAGCTACTTCGGTTGACTGCTGGTTGCCGACAGTTCGGCAGTTCAAGTCTCACTGGCTCAAGGTTGACTCAGGCTTCCATCCTTCCAAAGTTGGTAAAATGAGGACCCAGATTGTTGGGGGCAACAGACTGACTCTGTAAACTGCTTAGAGAGGGCTGTAAAGCACTGTGAAGCAGTATATAAGTCCAAGTACTATTGCTATTGCAACTGGGAAGTTCTTTGGATTTTATATAAGAAGTCGTCTCCTTGCTATTCATTAAAGTAGCTTGACTTGCAGGCTTCTGTACAAGCCTGAAAAAAATAAATTGCTTTAAAAAGCCAGATCATTGAAGTTAATGCAACTCTACCTTTCCACTTCTGAGACTGTACAAAAAATATTTGTTTTAATGTGATGTACTTCATTGCAAACAAAGTCCTTTGAGTTTCTTTTTATCAATCCCTTGGCATGAATAATTAGAAATGGAAATAATTATTAAATGATAAGAGACTATATATCTGGTAGCATTTTATTAAGATGCCATTAAGATATAAATAATATAAATAATTTTAAATGTATTACTTATTGAACTTTTAATGCCTATTAAGGCATTTTTTTTAACCTTAATGTATTTTTATAACATGACTTACATTTAGGAATGAGAGTTGGACATAAGCCATTATCAAAGACCACAAGAGATATTTCATTTTGCATAGAATTATAATGTGTTTTGTTTCACTCCTTTTTTATTTGGAAAACATTTATACTGCCTAAAAACTTTCCTGTTTGTGATCCATGGTAGTTTGGGAGTTTGGCAGTTTGTGTGATAGTGCAAATATTTTTAAAAATGTAGAAATAGGAAGATGCAGCATAAAGCATAACACCTCTAGAATTTTGGTGGTGTTATTAACTGAGGATAGTATCGTATTGCTACATATTTTATGCTACCAATGTTTGAGCTTTGGATTAATTAGAAAAATGAGCTTTTTCTAATTAAAGCAAGAACTTTGGTTTCTGTGTCTGTGCTATTAATACTGCTTTGAAGTGTTTCTTCCTTGCTTTTTCTCAAAACTCTAGCATTATTTTTCTACAGTAATTCTGAAAAAGGATGCACATTTACATAACTTGATAAAGTAATAAAGTGGGCTTGAAGAAACTGGGGAAAATGTATCACTTTTTCTGGAGCACCTCATTCTGAAGTGACTTTCTGATGTTATCATTCAGATCAAATAAACAAATATTCAATTTCATAGGCAAATCTCATAGTTTTATGTCTTTTGATTAATGCTTTGTTAATGGGACATTATTAATATTCTTACCATTAAGAATCTTATTAAGTTTCAAGAGCTTATTCTGCTTTTAAAGTAATGGTAATGTTGTACATCCAAATACATGCGTACACATGTATTTTGTTCATTTTTGCCTGTGAATTAGGTTGTGTTTACTTACTTCTGATTACTTGTTTATAACTCAGCATGTAGCTTAGATTTAGAGAGAGAAATCCTTGTCAGCTTTTTGCCAAGCTTTTGAGGAAATATTTGATATGATTAATGCTCTTATGATTATACTGCATGAAATCAATTTTGTTCATTTTGTATTGTGCAAGCGTGACTGCTTGTTATGGCCTATTTTGGAGAGACTATGCTCATTTTTTAAATCCAAGATGATATATTCAGTATTGCCATGGATTTTCCTGGCAACATTCATCACATTGATGTTTGCAATTTATAAACAAAAATTAGCATGTTTTGCTAAGAGAATTTCATGCTGTTCAAAGGTCAGAAGATAATTTTTACAGGATTTGAATAGAATTAATTTTCATCTAACTTTTCAATCTGAAAGAAGCCTGAAAGTGACAGATGGATTAGTAGTTTATGATTAGTTTATTATGACTCCTGTGACCTGTTATCATGCCTCTTTTTGAAAAGTATTGTCAGAGGACGAGAAAGAAATTCACACATGTCACTGGATGATTGTATTAGTAACAGAGAAACTCGGGAAGCATTAGATCCAAATCTGGAGAATCATGAGAAAGAGGGATTTTCACTGGACTAAGAAGGAAAGGTAAAAGGCTCTCAAAGTGCGTGATCTGCAGGTTTGGGGCCAAAGATGCAGAGCATGTCTAAAAATTAAGTTCTCTTTAGAAGTAAGAATTTATTTCGGAGATGCAATCTTACTCAGGACAAATTTTACACTATAATAGTTGACAAAACGAGGCATAGGAACTTGGCTTTCTAAGCCCTCAGTGCTAGAAATAAGGTTTCACAATTGCTTTCTACATTTGCATTTTGTGCTTGCATGCTGCATAGACAGCCTCCATAGCATTCTATACACACACACACACACCACACACATAAATACATACACATAATCTGTTGATGCAGGCTGGGATTTTCCTGAGGAAAAATGGGTAATTTGAATTAAACTAAACTAAGCCACACATAGTTGCTTTATCAGTGAGTTAGGCAGCATATAAATGTAACAGATAATATAAACTTTTCATGGCTGAAAATAGAATAGAATAGAATTATTTATTGACCATGTGTAGGAATTTGTCTTGGTGCAAATACTCTCAGTATGCATAAAAGAAAAGATACGTTCATTAAAAGTCAAGAATCATAAGGTACAACACTTACTGATAGTCATACGGTACAATAAACAATTAAATCATACGAGGAAACAGTCCATATAAATCGTAAGGATACAAGCGACAAAGTTACTGTCATACAGTCAAAAGTGGGAGGGGATGGCTGATAAGGAATGATGAGAAGATTAACAGTAATAGTAGTGCAGACTTTGTAATAGTTGAGCAGTGTTGAGGGAATTAATACCACTCTATAAAGCCCTAGTAAGACCATACCTAGAGTACTGCATCCAGTTTTGTTCAACACATTATAAAAAAGATGTTGAGACTCTAGAAAAAGTACAGAGAAGAGCAACCAGGATAATTAGGAGACTGAAGACTAAAACATATGAAGAACGGTTACAGGAACTGGGCATGGCTAGTCCAGGGAAGAGAAGGACCAGGGAGACATGATAGAGGTCTTCCAATATTTGAGGGGCTGCCACAGAGAGGAAGGCGTCAAGCTATTTTCTAAAGCGCCTGTCGGCCAGACAAGGAATAATGAATGGAAACTGAACAAGGAGAGATTTAACCTGGCAGTGAGGAGAAACTTTCTGACAGTGAGAACAATCAACCAATGGAACAGTTTGTCCTCGGACGTTGTGGGAGGGCCATCACTTGAGACTTTCAAGAAGAGATTGGACTGCCATCTGTCAGAAATGGTGTAGGGTCTCCCGCTTGGGTGGGGGGCTGGACTAGATGACCTACAAGGTCCCTTCCAACTCTGATTATCTCTTAAATATGCTTTCAGTAAATTAAGTCACTTTTTTACATTTATCCATTTCTGAATGACCAATTAAAAACTGATCCTAGTTTTGCCTGGCATAAAGCCATATTGCATTTCTCTTTTTTTTTTTTTCCTGTCTATTATATTCTCTGAATGAAATGCTGCCATTTATGTTCCCAGGCACATTAACAAAGAAAACCCTCTGTGGGTTTTGCCTTCACTCTTTCTACTTTTTCCTTTGTATAAGGAAACAATAATGGCATTTTTCCAATTATCAGACACGGATGCAAGCATCACATACCATCGCACAGACATTTCATGTTAACTTCATTTTTTATATATATATATTTCTCTGTTACATCATCCTGTAATTTTACTATTTTTTCCACATTTTTATAGCATTATAAATGTGTTTTCCATCTTCTTTCATATATACAGTAGTAACAATTACAGCATTCATTTTAATTCTGCTTTTCAAAGTGCCTGTACAAATCTCTGAAATTCTCCTACCACAGTTTGTCACTTCGGGGTACTAACCAGCTAAGGCAACTTTTATTTTATATTATTTTATGTTACTTTATTTTATGTTACCTAATATTGTTATACTGTATGTTATTTATTTTTCATATATCTGAACTGCCCATCCTCCTCAGAGAGATCTGGGCCAGAGGTATTCAGCAGGTTCTGACCAGTTCTGGAAAACCTCTATGAGAAATTTTGAGTAGTTTGGAGAACCAACCAGGAAATACCACCTCTGACTGGCCCCATCTATTCTCTGCCTCCCGAGTCCCAGCTGCTGGGTCTTCTTGGGTACAGGCAACAAGCCCTGCATAGGAGAAGGAAGCTGGAAAGCAGGTTAGTGGGGAGGGGAGGGAATGGGGATTTTGCAATAATCTTCCCCCAGGATTGGGGAGGGAATGGGGATTTTACAGTATCCTTCCCTACGGTACGGGTGGTTCAATTTGGTGCGGGTGGTACGGTGCGGGTGTTTTGACCATCATTTTTTTTTTAGTGTGATCTGAAGTGAGGCAATGTACAGTAAAATGTTAAAATATAAAAGTTATATATAAAAATTAGAAGGAGGCAAGGGTGATTAAATGCTATTAAAATTAGATAAAAGGTGAAGGGAGAACTTTCAGAGGACTAACCAGCCCTGTGACTGCATGCTTCTTTGAGCCTCAGAGCCATGTGTTACTTGCTTTTGGGAAGGCCAGGAGGAGAAGATTTCATAGGGTGGGGAAACAGTAGGGAATGTTCTCTTCTTTCTAAAACCTGCCAGTCAGAGTTCTTGAATCGACAGGGTCTACAATATGCTCCCTGCTTGACCGGATGAGATGAAATGATGTAATGGGGCAAAGATGTTTCTGTAGGTAGCCTGGTCTGTGCCATGTAGGGCTTTATAAGTCACAACTGATATTTTTTTAATTGGACCCGGAAGCAAACTGGCACCCATTGTAGTTCTCAGAAGAGAGGCATTGCATGTATTTTTCTTTGAATGCCCAAAATTTCCCCTGCGGTTGCATTTTGAACCAACTGAACCAACTTTTCAAGTGTAGCATTGTGTAGAGCAAGCATATCCAGCCTTGGCAACTTTAAGATTTGTAGACTTCAACTCCTAGAGTTCTGGGACAAGTCTTAAAAGTTGCCAAGGTTGGAGGCTCCTGGTGTAGAGTGCATTGTAATAATCTAAATGGGACTTGACTTAATCAAATGGGACTTAACTTTTGGCATGACCGAAAGTGAGCAATTCATATCTGCCTATTATCGGCAACCCCACAATAACAGTGAGTTGAGAGAGATCATAAAGAGGAATAGGCTAAAGGACCTCTATGCTGATACATGCATTATGCACTATATTACTATTAATCTTCTCATCACTGCTTATCACATCCCCTCCCACTTGTGACTGTATGACTGTAATTTTGTTGCTTGTATCCTTACAATTTATATTGACTATTTCCTAGTATGATTCGATTGCTTATTAGTCATTGCCCTATGACTATCATTAAGTGTCGCACCTTATGAGTCTTGACTCTTGATGAATGTATCTTTTCTTTTATGTACACTGAGAGCATTTGCACCAAGACAAATTCCTTGTGTGTCCAGTCACATTTGGCCAATAAAGTATTCTTCTCTTCTCTTCTCTTCTCTTCTCTTCTCTTCNTCTCTTCTCCTCTCCTCTCCTCCCCTCTCCTCTCCTCTCCTCTCCTCTCCTCTTCTCTTTTCTTCTCTTCTCTTCTCCACAGATTTTTCTATTCTACTTTGATCAAAAATTACAGTACAAGAAACATTTGACAGCTGAAGTCATAGCTGTTAAAGTAGGTGACACCAATTTCCAGTATTGCCTTTTTAGCTATGATTGTGATTCATGGCTCAATGTGTTCAATACAGTTATGACATAGTTTCTTTATTATTAGGGCTTATATGAAGTGCATATCACATAGTAGGTCACAGTGTTGTAGGAATATGAACAGCTCTAATAGGAACACAAACTTTATCTTTTCACTACAGTGTGAACCAAGTTCATCTTGTTAAAAGGCTGCTGATCTTTGATATAAAGAGATACTCAACAAATTTGATTGTGCTAATTGGATCATTAACCTTGACAACCAGCAAGTTTGCTAAATTAGAAATCCAGCCTACAATATAACAGGACAATTTTTACTATTGCCACTAATACCAGTTTATGATAATACAGTATTTGTCAGAACTCTGCACACCATTTTTTTCTTTTAAATTCTGAATGTCAATAAAATTAAATTCTGAATGAATTCTGCACATTCATACATGTATGAATTCTGCATACACACACACACAGTGTATGCATATGTTTCACCCAATCATCATCGCAAATAGTTAATTTTGTCCTTGACGTACTACTGTCCAACTACATTTATTTTTATTTCTAGAGAGATTAATGCATTAAAGGTGTTTAGCTGGTGGGTAAGGATGTAATATTATCCTGCCTGCATGAGTCATGTGCTTTGAAAAAAAACCACAATCTGGCTGCAGGTTATTTTACTAAAGGTCATTGGAAAGGTGAATAACAGAGATTAAATGATATCATTTTTATGTTTACCTTTATTATACTGTGCAGAAGTAGGGCAACCTGGAAAAATTACTTCATTTGGATTTCCTCATAACTTCCTAAGTCACTTGTTGGTTCATTCAGCTGGAGGGAATTGCACAGAGCTATTCTGTACTGTGCCAAGTGCCTTTATCATTCTGAAACAAAGGCAATATTATTAAAGAGAGAAGTATGCTGTTGAATTTATAAATGAAGGTAAACAAATGTGCAAAAAAGCTTAATTCTTGTCTTGGTTTTCAGCTGTAAAAACCATACTATAATTGCAGATTCTTCAGCAATGTGGTTGACTAGATCTTGATTTATACTAGTGAAAGCAAACTTAGGGATCAAATGAAATTATTTCCTGTTGAATAATACTGTATCATTTAGTTGGGACGGGGCCCTTTGTTGCATAGTTTTGTCAAATGCCAACTTGCTTATATTTTGTTGTGAATATTTAGTCCTTCTTGAAACTTATTAGCTGTGTTTCTGTTAATTTTTGAAGCAGAGATGTTCTCTAAATATGCCGTTAAGACTGTCATCTGTAACTTTATGAGAATGATAACTTGAATGTTTTATCAGGACAAAATTATTTTAGGCTGATGCAAACTGGAAATCAGTGAATGGAGAACTGTAATAAAAATGTTGCTGTGATTGGGTCAGATCCATTACATTTAAGCAATAATTGACATATACTTTGCTTGGAATTAATTTCTTCTGGCAGATTTTGTTTATAATATACAACTATCTGTGTTGCAAATCATTTATACTTGTTTGCAGGAAAATGAAGGCAACACAGCACATATATACATACATAATAGCCCATTAGCAAAGAGAGGCCTTATTCAAGCATTTATAAACAGAAAGTTGGAGTAAATATGGCACCTGTGAATTGAAGTGAAATGAGAAAGGAGGGAAAGACAGTCAGTATAACATTAAATAATCCTAGGTCAAATTCACACTGCAGAGAGGAAAATTCAGCTAAGCCAGGGGCATCAAACTCACAACGTCGTAGTGGCGTCATGTGACTTTTTCTCACTTCACTAAACCGGGTGTGGGTGTGGCCATGTGATGCATCCAGTGTGCAGGNGTCATGTGACTTTTTCTCACTTCGCTAAACCGGGTGTGGGTGTGGCCATGTGATGCATCCAGTGTGCAGGCCACGAATTTGACAGCTCTGAGCTAGGCAATCTCTACTGTCAAAGCAGGGCTGTGACCTATCTCCAAGCCCAGCCTCAATTCATTTCCTCTTAAGCCAGATCTGCAACAGAGGTGGCATTCAACATGTTCTGGCCAGTTCTGGAGAACTGGTAGCAGAAATTTTGAGTAGTTCGGAGAACCGGCAAATGCCACCTCTGACTGGAGATTTTGCAGTATTCTTCCCATGCCATGCCCACCAAGCCTCGCCCACAGAACCAGTAGTAAAAAAAATTTGAGTGCCAACAAATGCACTTGTGACTGCCCTTGATAAACAATATCAAAGTTTGGAGTTTTGAATAAGATTTGGGCCTCTCTTATCTTAAGTGCCATCCTCTGATATTACTCAACTCCTAAACTGGTGCAAACTTGATCCATCTGCAGGACTAGATCCTATTCTCCATCTCTGCTATGTCTGATGGTTGGCAGCGAATTTCCGTAGCATATGCCATCTGATCTTTTTAACAGGAGATTTCCGGAATTGTAACAAAAGGTTTTTCTCTCTGCCATTCCTATGCTGCTAACAGACTAATGGAATAACAGAGTTGGAAGGGACCTTGGATGTACAATAAGCAATAGGGCATGATTAGTCTGTAGGAAATTATGACACCTGCTTTTTCAATCAATTAAAACAGTAGGTTCTTCATTTTAAAAAGATTTTAGAGCTGTATGTGATGGGTTAATATTTATACCTTGAATTATAATACTAATATTTTTTCAGATTTTCCTCTACATAGCCTTTAGGTATCAAAATAGAAATAATTGGTACCTGCACCTGCACCTGTCTCTGATATGACAGCCATTTAATTTGTATATGTATATAGATTTCAGACACAAATAAATACAACTCCCACATGTGGTGAAATTGAGAGTGATTTATATCACATACTTCACAGTTCTTCTCCAAAGAGGAATTAGAAGAGGGATAAGTATTGAGCTTGTTAGTATGTAATATATTATTGGAGCATCTGGGATTTAAATAAACATGGAATCACAATTTTAATGTCTATAATAAGTAGAGATTTATAAGAGATAGTCACACATATACTTTCCTTGAGAATGATCCTATAATGTAAATAAATATCTATTATGAACACAGATGAAGAAAATATTGAAATTAAATATAACATAGCAAATACCAAAGCTAATGCATCAGTAACATACATAGTTATCACTAAAATAGATAAAAATAATATTGCTCATACTATTTTAATTAAAGTTAATTTAAAAAGCAGGTGTCAAGACTGAAGTTCATATTGAACTTCATCATTATTATATATATATAGTAATATTGAGCAGGTTGTACAAAAGTTAGTTTTTGTACCTCTGAGCCAATCTTAAGATGATTATTCTAATTAAATCTCAAATTAAATTAAATCAAGCCAAGACAAAACCACAGAACAACAAACTTGAATGGAAAAATTGGTTGTAAGGGTCAGCTCTCTTGTGAAACTATAAGAAACACAATGTCCCTTTTAATTATTAATCAGTTATGAAAAAATTATGGAAATATTATAAGTGTTCCTAAGAAAGTATGACATCCCATTGAAAAGAAATGTTAAAGATGTTAAAGATTATAACTAACATTAATGATACAGCTGAATTAGACTAGAATAAGTATTTTATTTGCTTTTGTTGTATACATACTTTCTCTTTGTAAGAACTTAGTGTGTATTTTAAGAATGTACCAAGCAGAGATTTGACGGAAAGGTTTATGTGTTTAATTGAATGTTATACAATTTTAAAAAGGCGAGAGTAATGAAGTTTTAAATAGAGTTGAACGTAACAAAAAATTAAAGCAATACAAAGGTTGGTCCATAACTCACCAAATGCAAGTAAACTACAGGGAAAATCTCTTTGTTTAATGAGAAAAGACAATATGAAATGAACTGGAAAGACCAAGTAATAAATATAATTGTTAGAATGAAGAATAATTGAAACACTTGTAATAACATATATATAATATATATATATATATATATTAATTATAAGTATATTTATATATTATATAGTATATAAATATATATATATATAATAGTGTTGGGATCTTCTGGTTTTGAGTCAGGGTTTTCTCCCGCGTCAGACAGGGATATCTAGCAACTTTTTGATGGAATGGTCTCAATTCATCCAATCTCAGGGCCTTTTTTTCTTCAGCTGTTCTGTGTGCTTCTGCAAGTCAATGTGGAGCTTGCAAGCTTGGCTTTCATCCTTTTTAACTGCTAGATGGGGGTCTTGTGACTTGATTTGGGTTGGGGGTTTGGCTTGTGGTTCTGATGGTAGGGGGGTTGGGCTGTGTTCTGATTGGCGGGGGGTGTGTTCTGCTTAAGGTGGGGGCCCTGGCTTTGCTCAGGTTAGTCTTTAGTTTGCTGGGTTGGGAAATGAGCTGGTTGAGCTGTGAATCTTGTTTGTTTGCTTCGTGTTTCGTGGTGGTCGTGCCAACAATCTCTTCATGTGGGGTGTCAGTTATTTTTGCCTTTCTTTGTAATGGGGTCCAGAGGGCGTTTGAAGTGGGTTAGTGGTTGCAGGCTTGCAGTATGCTTTCTGGTTTGTGGTTCGTGTCTCCTCCTTCTGTGTGGGTGTGAGTCCTTTTTCCTGCGTGCCGGAAGTGTGGCTACATCTGTGTGGCACCTTTGTGGGTGTTGGGTTCTGGTGTCACCCATTCCTTTTCAGTTAGTAGCTCGCCGTGTTTATTAATGAGGGCAGAGTTTCACAAATTGGTGTTGGTAAGGCGGGAGGTTATCATCTTCGTTTTGTTCTGCTGTTGTGGGCGTTTTTTCTATCTCTATGGCATTCTCTGATTATTCTGTTGTTGAAGTGTTCGTTTTGCGATGGTTCTGGTTTTTTAAAGTCAATTTTCTGTCCTGGTGGCTTTGAGGTGGTTGGACCAGGAGAAGGGATCAGTTCCCTTCTTTTCTGATATGAATTTTTTTTTGTGTTCTTCAATGCCGTGCAACTATTTCTCTGTTTTAAGTTTTGGTCCCTAAATGTATGTAGTGGGGCAGGCAGTGCAAGGGATTTCGTAATACTCCTTGGTTTTTCTAACTTTCGATTTTTGGTCCTTTTTTGGGTTTTTCTTAGGATGGTGGATATTTTTCTGTTTTGTTGGCAGAATGCTGTTTGTTTTAAATGTTGTTTTTTGGAGGATCTTGCTGATTTTTGGTCCTGTAGTGCTTTTATATATGGGAGGAGGGCTTTGCCATTCTCCTTTGTTCTCTGTCCTGGCTTTTGGTTGGGGTTCTTTGGATAGGGTGGGTAATCTTCTTTTTTTGGTGAATTTCTCTCTATTGGCTGTAAGTACAATTGAGTGAGAGTGTGTAGTTCGGTGGTTTTTAAGTGTTTTGTTTCATACGGCTTAAGCATGGATTGTTTCTGTGAAGATGAGTGTCCTTTGGCTAGGAATTGATCTTCCCGCTGGTGGTGGTGTGAGAGTGCATGTAGATAAGCGGTTTGTTAATAATCTGGCCACAGGGCGGAAAGAAAACCTGAATCAACTTCCTCCACACACCTCAACAGCCTACAACCCAAAATAACAATTCATATGGTAAACAGAAGCAAACATCACATCTTCCCTTCCTACGCATGTATTTAGTCGTCCGCAAAATCCAATGGGCTCCCTAGGACACAACAATCTAAAGAAGAAAACACATCAAACCGCTATCTACATGCAACTCTCAACGAGCGCGAGCGACCGCCAGCACAGCATCAAGTTTCCCCGTAGGTCCAAGACACGTCATCTCCAGAACAATGCTTACCCGCCCGATGACAACACTTAAAAACGCGAACTACACACTCCTCACTAATGTACTTACCAGCCAATTGCGATTTCCCAAAAAAGAAGATTACCCACCTAATCCACAAAGAAACCCACCAAAGAAGCCAAGCAGAGACCCCACAGAAGGAATGGCAAAGCCCTCCTCCCATATATAGGAAAGGCACTACAGACAGTAGAGGCACTACAGTCAGGCAAGATGGCCTGCCTAAAAAACACAACATTAAAAGCAGTAATATTACTGCACAAGACAGAAAAATATTCCACCATCTAAGAAACCCAAAAGAGCAAAATCGAGTTAGAAAACCAAAGGAGTATACGAAATCCCTTGCACTGCCTGCCCCACTTACCTACATAGGACAAACTAAACAGAAAGAATTAAGTGCACGCATTGAGAACACAAAAAACTCAATCAGAAAAGAAGAATGACCTCTTTGCCCTTGTGTCTCTCTTATTTGCACCTCCAAAGCCCACAGGACATGGGAAAAATTCACTTTAAAACAATACCAGAACATGCGGCCGCTAAGAACGAAACACTTCAACACCAGAATAATGAGAGAAGCCTATAGATGTATACGAGAAAAACGGCCCACACAGCAAATGAAGCAAACGAGTAATGATATTCTCTCTCCAGCCTACCAATCTCATTTGGAAACTCTCCCTCAATTAACTAAACGAGTACCTAACATGACGAATGAGCGACCAGACCCACTACCCACAAGTGCCACACAAGATGCTACACGACACTTCCACGCAGAAAAAAACTCACACCGCTGCCTCACACAGAAGAGGAGACACGACCACAAACCAGAAGGCCATACGCAAGCTAGCACACTACCCACTTCAAACCCCTCTGAACCCATACAAGAAAGCAAACCTGACACCCCACCATGGAAGATTGTGCAAAGACGACCACGGCACACGAAGGCCAGACAACAAGTATCAGCAGCTCACTGGCAGCTAAAAATCCCCCGAGCAACTAAAAGGGACTAACCTGTAAGCACAGCCAGGACCCCTACCTAGCAAGAACACCCCTCTCTTTCTATGTGCCATCAAACAAACACAGCCAACCCACCCTACCATTAATCAGAACACTTGCCAAACACCCCCCACCCAAATCAAGTCCCACTCCCCCGAGCTAGCAGTTAAAAAGAGTGAAGAAGCAGCTTGCCAAGCTCACAGTTACGCGTGAGAAGCACAGAGCTGAAGAACACAAGCCTGCAAGATGATGAATGAGACTTCGATGCGAAGCGTTGCTAAGATACTTCCAATTCTACGCGGGAGACAAACCCGAATAACGCAGAGATCCACATACAAATACTCGCGAAAACCTCAGAAAACATATAATATATATATATATATATATATGTTTTTTTAAGCTCTCGCGGGTACTTACATGTGTGCTGTTTAGCTTCCTTCGGGTATTATCCCACGTCATTGTAGTGCTGTTAAAGTTGTAACAACATTTCAGCAGAATCCCATCTGCCATCATCAGGCTCCCGTATGGATGTGGGTCTCACAGCTCCTGGTTTTCAAATTCGAAGGCGGGTCCCATTCTGAGGTAGCTAGAGCCTGGGTCTGTGTTCATTGGATTTGGAGTTTGATTGATGTGTGTGTCAACATCAAAGCCACAAAACAGACAGAGAACCAGACACCAAATCAATCAAACTCGCAAGTCCAATGACACAGACCCAGGCTCTTAGCCAATCAGAATGGACCATCCTCGAATTTGAAACCAGGAGCTGTGAGACCCACATCCATACAGAAGCCTGATGATGGAGATGAGATTTCTGCGGAAACGTTGCTACAAACTTTAACAGCACTACATGACGTGGGGATATACCCGAAGGAAACTAAACAGCATACACACACACACACACACACACATATATATATATAATAATATATATATAGTATATATATATATATATATATATATATTATATATAATATATATATAATATATATATATATATAGTATATATATTATAATATTTGGTGCTGTTTAGCTTCCTTTCGGGTATATCCCACGTCATTTGTAGTTCTGTTAAAGTGTAGCTCATGTAGTTTCTGTTAAAGTTGTAGCATGTTTTCTGCAGAATCTCATCTGCCCATCATCAGGCTTCTGTATGGAAGTGTGTCCTCACAGTTCCTCTGTTTCAAAATTTGAGGCTGCGCTATTCTGATTGGCTATTAACCTGGGTCTGTGTTTCATCTGGACTTGGAGTTTGTTGATTGGTGTTTCTGTTCTCTTCTGTCTGTTTTGTGGCTTTGATGGCTGGCAGCAAACTCTGTTCTTGTTGTGGGAGGCTTTCAATGCAGCTTGGCTTCGTGTGAAAGGAAGCCTGCACCTCAAATAGAAAGATCTCCACACCTACCAAAACAGAAAAACACCTGAGCAACAGACAGACTCCCTCTGATGCCTCCAACTCAACACCCCCCACCAAGGCACCAGGTGAAACCCAGCTTGCTGATGAATAGCAGCCGTCCTTTCACACAGAAGCCAAGCTCATTGAATAGCGCTCAACCACAAGCAACAGAGTGCTGCCAGCCAATCAAAGCCCACAAAACAGACAGAAGAGAAACGGCAAGAAACACCAATCATCAATACTCCAAGTACCAATGAACACAGAACCCCAGGTTTTAATAGCCAATCAGAATAGACGCAGCCTCAAATTTGAAACAGGAACTGTGAGACACACTTCCATACAGAAGCCTGATGATTAGACGATGAGATTCTGTGAAATGTTGCTACAACTTTAACAGAAACTACAATGAGCTAGCAAACTTTAACAGACTACAATGACGGTGGGAATAAATACCCGAAAGGAAGCTAAACAGGCACAAATGGAAGTACCCGCGAGAGCTTAAAAAAACATTAATATATATGTAATAATAGAACACAACACAAGGAGAAGAGGGATGACAGAGAGAGAGAGAGAGAGAGAGACGAGGAGAGGAGGAGAGAGAGAGAGAGAGAGAGAGAAGGGAATGAGATAATTAAAAGCAAGGTTGAAAAAACTAAGGGAAGGGAAAAATTATTGAGAAAATGTTAAAATAGTAATAAGATACGGAATAGAACACGAAGACAAATATGAAATTGAGTTTGTGTCTGTATGCAGAAGTGATAACCCGGGACCATGCTATTCTCAAAAAAAGATATTTTATTTGTATTATGTTTTGTGAAAACTCAAATAAAATTTTGACCAAAAAAAAGAAAGAAACACAATGTCCCACATAGACTGAAGTAGGGCAAGGGTTGTGGGGTTTTGGTCTTTGTTTGTTTTTGGTCAACCATGGCATTTAGCAGAAGATGCTAGTACATTCTGGCCTAAACCCCATTTTCATAGCATTCATTGCTTTTATTTTTTGTCTCTTTTGTTTGAAATCCAGTGATATTAATTACATGATTCATGATTCATATTCTTCCATAATCCATATTGCAGGGTAGTTTGTGGAGGAGGAATTTGGTTTTTATGTAGGATTAAAGTTATTAATAAGAATCATGCACATTGCATTTTCTTCATCATGATACAGTCCTACCACTGACAGCTTAAATGGTGTCAGTACTTTACTCTAGATTTGTCCAGATTAAATAAAAACATGATCTGAAGTACAAAAATGTGTTATAGCCTGCTTTGTACTTTGATTTATGTAATATTCTCTGACCCTCAACTATATTTTATTTTTGCATATCTGTTTTTAATTTTTCTACTCTATGATATGCTTTTTTCCAAAGTAGTTTTGAGAATATAAAGAACCTCTTCATTTGTCTTTTGGATAGATACTTTTTCATAGACAACTGACTTTATTTTTGTCACAACCAGAAATACCATGTTACATCAATTTATAGCCCTTCTATCTTTAGACTGGTAGAAGATGCTCAGTTGATGAATAAATTGTACTTTAGAATCTGTGAAATTAAAATAACAATTTGCATGAGAATCAAGAAAAATGGGTGTGCACTTGAGTTTGGCTTCAGTTATTCTTATCTTTTCAGTGTTAGTGGACTTTTCAAAGCAAATGGATAGGCAGGAAATTTAATCCATTTCCACATTTTGGTGGTACAATCTGTTGCAGAACAGGGATTAAAAGACAACCTTTTGATTTAAAATTTAATTGGTTTACCATATGCGTTTGAACACACAATAAACTGATCCAAAACTGACATGCATATTGCTTATTATTATTGTGTCTCCTGTGGAAAACATGTTTGCGATTATTTGGGAAGATTGGTGATAATGAAGTCTCTTGTGATTGTTCTGTGTTTGATAATTTACTTATCCATTTGTAACCAGATAAATTACATGGATGCAAATCAACTCACTGAAGTAGAATATTTTGAGTGGATGCATTGGAGTCTGACTTCTTCATGCTTAAGAATAAACCTGCTGCTTTAGATTTAGAAATGTTTTTCCCTGTAGTTAGTATCACCAAAAATTCTGTCCAGAATGCTTCTACCTGCAGAAATCTTTCCTCCCTCCCTCAAGCACCGCCTCACTTATTTTAGAAAGTTCGAAGGGGAAGGGAATTGCATATAACTGAAATGGAAAAAAATAAACAGAATAGTAACTTGAAGCAACTAAACACTGGTCAAGAAAATCATTACCCACTGGTAGTAATAGAGAGGCTGTTTTACACTCTTAAACTATATCAACTTTCCTCCATCCATAGAGGAGAAAACCTTTCGCTGGATGCAGGAATGAAGTTAAAATCCTGAAGATTTCAGCATTGTTCTTGTAATCTGTGGATGAGTTCCCCTCCCCACCATGCATGAAGGGAAAATCCTTTGGAGGATGTCTCCTACCTGGTATGCATGGACATTTAGAGACAGAATTCTTTCTGCAAGTGCCATGGAGAGTGAATGCCCTACTGGCGTTTGTTAACTAGCAAGACAACTAGCAGAATCAGCTCTGGATACTAGTCCAGAGTTGGCACAATCTCTCCTGAATAAAGGAAAGATCATTGAGATTACCCATGTGATTCTGGACAGCAGCTCCTTGTGAGTAACCTCCTATGTGGAAACTATCATTTTTTATGGCGTATGATTGAGAGTTGGGATTTTTACATCTAACTCCAATTTGCAAAACAGCCTTTATGGGCACTGTGCTTGACAAGCTTGATATCTTAATTATTATTTTTTGATTATTTTCTTTGTCCTTTGCATGTAACGGGGAGAGTAAGACCCTTTGGACTGGCAAGCTTCTACTATATTGATCAAATGATTTTCCCTCTTTTTAGAAGATGATGGGATAAATCTGATTTTCAAGAATTAAAAAATACATGTTTTGGGGACCATGCAGCAAAAGGGGCCAGAGGGATTTGGAATTATCGCTTTGAATTATTTAAATAATATTTAAATTATTTTCCATTATTTAAATGGTAAAATAGATATTGTTTTGGGGATTTATATAAGGAGACCTTGAAGGCTGGACATTAGAGCCAGAGGATAAAGAAAATGGAGCAGAAATTCTCATTGCAAACTTTTGAAAACTTTTCAGCAAAATTGTGGACAGAATGGATCAGATACTTGATAAAAATGGCAGAGCTTGTTCTAATGAAATTGTAAAACAAGAAGGAGTTGCAGTGGGTGTTTATGAAATTTATTTGAAGAGGGACTTAAATGTAATACAGATGGGTCTGATGGATGACTTCCTCCTCAGAAGAGATGAACAGATATTAAATCAGGAAATTGGTTTGAATAATGTTTTTCTCTGAATGCACGAACGAGTTTTTCTCAGATTTGGAAGAACTTTTTGAGATGTAACAAACAGGTTAAATTCTAGTTATGTGCACAAGAGAAATTGGATAAAGTTCTGAAGTATTTTCAGTTTGTAATATGAATGAGCAGGAAATTACCTACCGTATATACTCGCATATAAGCCGATCTCGCTTATAAGCCGACCCTTAAAAAACTGCCCCAAAATGAGGAATTTCAAAAATGAGAATTTTGCAAAAACTCGCATATAAAAGCCGACCCCCAAATTACCATTGTGTCAACCCCTGATAAAGGAAAATCTGGAGACCCATTGGAAAAAAAATTCTGGAATGCCGTATATACGATGGCGGTAATTACGACATTTCCCCAAGAACTGGGAACAGGTTAAATTTTTAACATTTTCGAGTAGATCCAGCACAGAACACCCCTCCCCAATTAACTTTGATCTGTCAGGGCTATCCTGTTCTGAGCAACACGGGGCGATCAACCGTCAACTCAACGCCCTGCCGAAGATGGTCCAAGACCAAGGCCCACCGTCAGAAAGATTTCGGGAGGACAGCGCTTTTGGGCGGCCGAACTGTCCCTTGAAACAGTAGAAGTGAAGCCCAGAGGAAAATTAGGCTGGCAGGGCAAAAAGGTGCGGCTCAGGTTCCATTCCAGGGAGAAAAATCGGTACCCGGACTTCGCGCGCGTTTTTACTTGAAGTGAGGGCTGCATAAGAGCCAGCTACAGTGCGAGAACCAAGACTCTCATTGACGGAAAGCCGCCTTGCAAGTCAATGTCTCCGGCGCAAATCGAGGACGGCCACCGAGAGGGAGAAAGGTGGGATTTTTCTTCAAAGAGCGTCATTGACACACTGGACTTGAAAAAACCGCTGGCTGAACCAGGGGATTCGCGGCCTCCTTCACCACCATATCAACGGTGGTTAAAAAAAAATCAGGATTATTGCGCGTATAAGCCGACCCCCAATTTGAAAGAAGCGTTCTAAAGTTGGCTTATATGTGAGTATATACAGTAAGATCCATTTTTAAGAGGTCAAATAATTAGAAACTAGAAAATATTTATGATTGTCTTATTTGATCAGGTTTAAAAGAAGAAAATATATATCTGGTTGCTCTCACTGGATGTAGCATTTAAATTTTGTTTTCCTTACCTAAGTGATGAGCTTTGGGGAGAAGAGAAATTATGTTTTATTTGCAGAGGGTAAGAAGTTGTTAAAAATTTTACCTGCTGGGATGAAGTAGGAAGCTATTGCTTTTTTCTT
The DNA here is from genome assembly GCA_004320025.1 of Laticauda laticaudata. Classification (NCBI taxonomy): domain Eukaryota; kingdom Metazoa; phylum Chordata; class Lepidosauria; order Squamata; family Elapidae; genus Laticauda; species Laticauda laticaudata. Next base: position 14,530 of record BHFT01064822.1, on the reverse strand, counting down.
TCTCTTTCTCTTTCTCTTTCCCTTTTTTCCTTTCCTTTTTCACACATACAGACACACAATCATATTGTTTTTGTGGTTTGCATTTTTTTGTAGTTTGTGTTGACTTTTATCATGTATAATTCTTAATAAAATTATTTGGAAAATAAAAGAAGGGCTTTCCTGGCAAGAAAAGCACCCTCTCTGAAGCCATCATTAATTTGAACATTCATTAGCTAACTGATCATTAAAAGAAGAGTACTTGTACGTACTAAGGGGTATTACTTTTAGAAGGGGTTTAATAATTTATTTTATTTATATCCCGCCTTTATTATTCTTGGTAAATATATTCAGCACATCTTACTCTTCCTGTTTTCTCCAATAACAGCAACCCTGCAAGGTGGGTGGGGCTGAGAGAGAGTGACTGGCCAGCTGGTTTTTATGGCTAAGGCAATTCAGTTTCAACTCTGCTTTCTAACCAGTGCCTTAACCACTAGACCAAATTGACTATAATATAATATCTATAATGAGCTGCGGTGGTGCAATAGTTATAATGCAGTACTGCAGTACTTCTTGCTGCCTGCCGGCTGCCTGCAATCTGGCCGTTCAAATCTCACCCAGGCTCAAAGTTGACTCAGCCTTCCATCCTTTTGAAATGGTTCAAATGAGGACCCAGATTGTCAGGAGCAATAATGCTGACTCTGTAAACTCCTCAGAGAGGGCTATAAAGCAGTATATAAGTTCTAAGTGCTATTGCTATTTATATACTGACTTTCTTTGATTGTATTTGAGAAGCAATGTAAACTGAAACACTCAATGTTTTTTTGACTCAAGCCTCAGTATTGCAGATTTAAAGAGAAAATTAAATTTCAATTTACATATTCAGTTGAATGTTTTATTTTAATTATTTTATTTATTATTTTATTTTATTCAGTAGACTGTAATATATGAAGAATTTGAAAAAAAAGCAAATGTCCCATATCAAAATACACTGGGCATGGTGTCCTTATAATGATACTATAATATTATTATTTAGTTTGTAAATCAATGTACTTAATTTTGGTTACCTTCATTTTTTAAAAAATGTTGCTGCTTGTTGTATTGATCCATATTGAATTTTTATCATAAAATTACATTCCTTAACTTCATCATTTTTCATTTGCTGGGATTGTCTAGGATTTACTTTGTTATGACTACAATGACTGTCAGTTTATTAGCAGTTGAACCCATTTCACATTCTTCCCTTGTTTTAATGGTATTTAGTGAGATTGATATATACATTAAAGGAGTTTCAGCAAAACATACACAAAAGGTACTGTCTTCGGATTTCCAGTATTAGATCTGTTGTCTGACACTTTAGCCTACAGTATATAGAATTCTTAACTTAGGTAACAATTTATTACATACTGAAGAAACAAACAGGTAAACCTTAAAAGAGAGAGCTAAGAAGGTCCTTCTTCATTTTTTCCATATTTAAAACGATAGAGATAAAAATCTCAGTTTGAATATATACTTCAAATCAGGACAGGATATTAGAGAGACCAACATGCAAGGTCAAAAGTTAAAGCAGGGTTTCTTAACCTCTTAAACCTAGGCCCCAGAATACATTTGAGAGCCAGCTTTGAAATTCATTATTCAGTTTTAAATTAATAATCTATTTTCTATTTAACTGGCTCTTGTCTACACAAATTAGCATTTGCTTCCTTTGAGGCAGGGTTTCTCCCCCCCTCCCCTTTAAAGCCCGAAATTAGTTGAGACTGAAATTTCTGTGGGATCTCATTTAGCTACAAAGTTAATTCATCTGTACATTGAACTATTCTGACACTGGGGTTTCAAATAATCAGTCAATTACTTCCTCTTTGTCTCTTTCACATACTTTCCAAAATTCAATCAGAACAACACATAAAAATAGATTGAGCACTTGGGAAAGTGAGCTCTTTATCCTGTGATGCAGAATTTTCTTAGCAAAATCACTGTTGAGTAGAGAGGGCAGATGCTGAGAGAGAGCAAAAGGAGCAAGAAGGGCTCTTGAAATCAGAAGATATCACCTGTTCATTCAAGGTAAAATTCTCCCTTATAGTGCAGTCAAATAAGCTCATTTCAGTGATCACCCCTCTTCCTAAAAATATTTGTGCATAAGGAAATATAAATTTATCAATAGGACTACGGTAGCCCATGCTAAAAGATATAATGCAAAATTTTGAGGTGGGCTCAACAGCAAGGTTTCCTTAAAAAAATTAATGTCNGGCTTTTCAGGCAGAAAACTAGGCTCATTTCATCACTTCCTGTTTTTCTAGAAATACCGGCAGTGACAAAATGGGCCTAGTTTTCGTCCTGAAAAGCCTACAGAAGCCTTGTAGCCTCTGGGAGGTCGAAAAAGACCTCAAATCTACCGAAAATCACTTGTGAAGCGCAGTGCAGGTAAGGAGGCGGTGGGATGGGTGGGTGGGGATGCGCGTGCATGCATAGGGACATGAGAAAGCGTGGATTGCCTTATGGGTTCTGACACTTGAGTGTGCAAGTACGTGCACAATTTTTGACACAGGAGCCCAAAAAGGTTAGCCACAACTGACCTATGCCATCCAACTTTGCATATTTACAAAAACATTGACATTTGTCCTTCATCTAGCAAAGTGGACATAATCCATGAAAATGTGTATGTTAAAAAAGAATCACATTGGTGAGATGGGTGTGTATAAATTTGATAAATAAGTAAATAATAACATTGGCTGATTCATAAGGTCTATATTTGTTTGGCACAAATATTCTGTTTCTCTGGTATGAGTTGACTATTGTGTAAAAGCTTATAAATATATGTTGCTAAATGAGACCAGTAATGCTATCAATGAGCAGCTTTTGGCTGCAGGTTGTGGACCTCAGATAAATAAACTGGCTAGCTTTTAATATACTTGTTCTTATTTCAGGCACAGCTTTCAACAAAATGAGCTCCTTGATGGACTAAACTTCATAAAATAAAACCATATTCTTGCAGGCAGTAGAGGAATGAATTAGAATGGCAATGAGGAATAGAAGAAACAGTGTCTGTTACTTGAATCTATTAACAACTCAAAACAATTTGAGGCATGCACTAGTTAAATCTTAGAAAGTGCTACAGGCAAGTCACCATTGCAATTGCCATAGAAAATTATTGTTAGTCATTATGTTGATAGTTCATATTGTAGGAATTACTAGCAGATGGAAAAACAGATGACTCAGAAATACAGTATTAGCAATCCATATTTTTTTAATAAAAAAAACTAATAAGGATTACAGCATCTACTAGATTTATTTAAATAGTTGCTAGGAAGAACTTGAAGTAAACAACTTGTTTCAAATTTATAACACATTTTGTGGGTAAATATTGGTTTTATTTACAATTTTAAATAATTTCACTCGTAATGGGATTATAAGGTTGGAAGGGTCATTGGCATTCTTCTGGTCCAATTCTCTGTCCAGGACAGAAATCCTCATACCATCCCAGACAAATAGCTCTCCGATCTTTGCTTGAATACATCCAGTGATAGATCATCCACAACTCCAGGATACTTATTCTTATTTTGAGTTTGAATCTCTCTCTAAACGATTTATCTTTCTCTTCTTTAAGCTAAAGATATTTTAATCATTCTTAATAGAATTTAGTCTTTAGACCCCTTACAATCTTTATACATTTTCCAGCTTCTCATTATTCTTCCTGTACTTTGGCAGCTAGAAGTGGACACAGTATCCCAGATGTTGTTTGGGTGTCTTGACATTGTACTCAGTGGATTCAGCCCAAAATTGCATTTGCTCTTTTGGCAGCTAGCTCATGGGGGATTTACGAGGCTACCCAGATTTTCTCCCATATCAGTGCATCTGTTTTTTCCTACCTAAGTGCAAAACTAATTTCTTACCATGAGGGAGATCTGATGGATTCATTTATATAATTAGTAGCATATAATGTGATCTAGTATGATACTCTAGTCCCAATGGTCTCTGAGTATCTCTGAACAGAAATCTGCCAGTGTTGTTTAAGTCATTATTTATTAGACTACATACTTAGGAACCAAGTGATATTTATAATTCCAAGTTATAATTAACAGTTCCATTATAAGTTTACAGAAGTGAAGCCCAATATTTAAGGAACTTAAAACTTCCAAGATTATCTTTTAATTGACTAATTTCAGTTCAATAGATTTTCAGCTGACAAGGCTGCTGTAGATTCATTGATGAAATCAAAAAGAAAAAAAGATAAGGGATTTTTAAAAAGACCAAGCAAAGAAGCAGGTGCTTTTTTAAAATAGCTTTAAGTCATTTTTATAATAGCCTATTGTGGTAGACACCAGATGGGGACCGAAAGAACAAGTCTGGTGGTCTAGCCTTCACTGCAGTCTGCTGCAGTGGCTATAGCCAGGTGGCTACAAAAGAGGGCTGTGAAAATATTTACAGACCCCTCACATTCCGGACATAAACTTGTTTCAGTTTCTTCCATCAAAACCACACTATAAAGCTCTGCACACCAGAACAACTAGACACAAAAACAGTTTTTTCCTGAAGCCATCACTCTGCTAAACAAATAGTTCCCTCAACACTGTCCAACTGTTTACAAAGTCTGCACTACTATTACTATTAATCTTCTTATCACTTCTTATCACCCATCCCCTCCCACTTGTGACTGTACAACTGTAACTTTGTTGCTTGTATCCTTACAATTTATATGGACTGTTTCCTAGTATGATTTGATTGCTTATTGTACCCTATGACTATCATTAAGTGTTGTTGTACCTTATGATTCTTGACTCTTGATGAATGCATCTTTTCTTTTATATACACCGAGATCATTTGCACCAAGACAAATTCCTTGTGTCTCCAATCGCACTTGGCCAATAAAGAATTATATTCTGTTCGATCTATTCTTTTGCCAGGAAAGGGAAGGAAGAACTGATGTAGTAATCTTTCAGAAGAACCAAAGGAGTGCAAATATTTCATTCTCCCCCCAAGCAGAGGTGTTTGTGGGGTGGGAGAAGTATGAAAAATATTGACATGTTGACTCTGTGTGTGATGCATGTAAAAAGGTGGTCGTTTATTTTGACCACATGGTCGTAGCTGCCATCTTGATGCCCATCCCTCCTCCCGTGGCTGCTGCTGCCTCCAAGTGTATTTGTGTTAAGATATTTCACGATAATTTAAAGACCACACTACAAACTAACAGACAATTACTTTCTCTCTCACTACTGGCTCTTTAATGAGTTTTGAAACATGCTTTTTAAGCTATTCTGGAAATGAGACCTTGCTGTCTATTTTAGATGTGCCCTAAAGGGTAAATAAGAGTTTCATATTCTATTCTGAAATACAAATTTTCAGCCAAGTTTTCTACTGCCGAATGTTTTTCTTTCTTTTTATTTTATTTTATTTATTTAGTTTTAGTTATTATTTTCTAATAACTCTCATTATTTATTTTAAAATTTAAAAGCTTACACTCATTAAAATTTGTTGGGAAGAAAGGTATCATAATATTTGGCAAGTACCTTTGTGAAGTTTCTTGGGAATTCTTGAAACATCTAAGAAGAGTTTTGATAAATTGCTCCTGCTTGGAACATAACATTTTGAAACAATATTTCCAACTGTCTGCTTTTGGCTTTGGAGCGCTGTGTTTGCTTTCAAAATCCAGTGCTGCTGTTCACAAAGCAGTTTCTCTGTGTGTACCACCATATGACTCTTTTAAATCCAAATATTGGTTCTGGGTTCCTATTTGGCACTTGAATTATACAACTGGTGCTTCAAAGTGTTTTTTAAAATATTCCACGATTGTTCCAAGCTGTAAAGTGCCTAATTCCAACAGTTCTGTATCTTTTAAAGCAATAGTTGCATCTAAAATGTACTATTTATACTTTTTGGTCTGTGCCTGTGTGTTTGTATGCAAGTGCCTTCAAGTCAAAGTTGACTCCTAGCAAGTGCCTGGATTAGTCACTGAAGTTTCCTTGACAAGGTTTTTGGAAGAGGTTTGTCATTGCCTCCTTCTTAGAACTGAGACAGAGTGACTGGCTTAGGTATGAAACACCGCTGGTTTCATACCTAAGGCATAATTAGAACTCACAGTTTCTTGGGTGCTACTACACCAAACCGGCTCTCACTGTTTATACTAGTTACCTTATAAATGATTGGGCTTCAAAGAGAAGTCCGATTTGAGTATTTCAGTTAAGTAGAATACTATACAGCAATACTGTATAATATTCTTCTAACTTAAATACTTTAATCATTTTCCTATCCTTTTATGCAGAAAACAAAAAATTATAGCATTGCATATTCTGCTTCATTCTCTAGTTTTACTATTGTAGAATAAAATAAAACGTAAGTTTTTGCTGAAGCCAAGACCAGAAACACCAAAGAAGAAACTCCAGGTCCCAAAGGTGCTTTTTCAGGAGGCAACTGGACTTTCTTGTTTTTTGTTTTGAAGACATTTCAGTTCTCATCCAAGAAGCTTCTTCAGTTCTGGCTAGATGGTAGAGAATGGAAGGATTTATACTCCTTGCACACAGCTTGGTCATTTGCCTCCTTTTAGAGAGTTGCTGAGGCCACTTGGAGGTTTATCTTTGTCCTCAGGATCACCTGAGTAGTAATAATGGGTGTGGCACCTTCTTGGCTGCAGGATGTTTTGAACACGGGCGCAGGCTGTTGGGGATGAATCTATGTTGTCTACATTTCAAACTGAAGTGCAAATGGTTCCTGTAGTCTGCAATTTTTCTGGAACTCCGTTCATATTCCCATACCATTTGAAGGGTGTTTATCCCAAAGTGTATAGCTAAAGTCTTATGGAGGTTCTCAGTCATCTAGATCAGCTTTGCTGGCTGAGGAATTCTGGGAGTTGAAGTCCACAGGTCTTAAAGTTGCCAAGGTTGGAGACCTCTGGTCTAGCAGGTGCTTTTTCAGGAGGCAGCTGGACTTTCTTGTTTTTTTCTTTGGAGACTCCAGAGTTTAGCTGTATGAAGAAAAAGGAATCTATTTTGAAAAAGAGTTGGAACATGAAATAATTTCTCTATGATATGTTTGGTTTTTCTGCAATTTTCCAAAAAGGATAGTAAAAATATAGTTGCAATGCGTACATAACACAAATAAATTTCTCTACCCACTGCATAGACTATCAAGTTGGTTAGATAAATGTGATTAATTCTGTTGCTATAATACAAAGAATTTGATCTGCACCTGTAGAATGCATACTGTTTCAGTGTGCTAGGTGTAGTACCATCTAGGAAAGTCTGTTGAGACAGGGACAGAAACTTGTTAAGCCTCTTTACATCTGAGCTGAATATTTTTGCATCTATTTGCAGAATGGAGATGGCCCTTATTATTCTCAATTATTCATTTCCAGCATAGCAGTAATACAACTGGAGATATTTCCTTATAGCTAAGATAATGGCTTATTCTGCTTGATTCAATTTTTTTTAAAAAAAAATAATGTTATTTAAAAACCTTGCCTGTTCTCTCACAGCGAGCACATTAGAATATACCATGACCTCTTTTTCACACACAGTACAGGTTGGTTGTCATCGGAGATTGTCAGTAGTACAGTCATTGTGTTTCAACCAATATTTTATAAAAACAAGTGGGATGTTTTTGCATTACACATTTTTTTCTGCGATACAACTTAAAAGTATAATATTCAGTTTTGTAGACAAAATGATGTTTTTGGACCACAGAACAGCTTCACCAGGAAATTGTTTTTATCTGATGAAGCAATGGCATATTTATGCCAGAGTTTTCTTCAACAGGAAATAAAAGTTTCTGTTTAAGTCTAAGTAATCATGATGGAAATAATCAAATTGATAGCTTTAAACTTCCTTCTCTGAGCTGAACTGAATAGTTTATGTATTTTTATTCTCAGCTTTTACTTAATTGTGTTGCTAAATCATTTCCTCTTTATTCCGGTTATTCATTGTTTCAGTGAATTCTTGTTCATTTTTGATGTAACAGCTTTTTGTAGGGAACAGTTATTACAGTGGTGAGTTGCATTTTCTACCTAGTGCTTTATCTGTGAACACATAAATGTGCAAGCACATTTTACACAGCATTTCTAGCTAGCATATCTAAGCTGCAGAACTCTGGACAACCACTAGATAGTAGCAGATAGTAATAGACAGTTTTTGAAATCTCTTTGTTCCCATCTGATGATTGATTGGACATTTGCAGCCTAGGAAAGGCACTATACTGAAAACAAAAGGGAAATGTTGATGTTTTTCCAGAAAAAGTATATTTTATAACTATGCATATTTTCTATTTTTAGTTATTCATTTTTTTATTTCAATCCACTTCTCAGGCACAGAAAAAAATTGTGACAATTTTTAGTAATAAAAATTAAAGTATATATTAAAATCCAGTTGAGAAATGCAGTTAAACATATTTAGATAAACATACTCATTTCAACCCTGAGCTACAAATATTCTCCTTTATTGATTAACATACTTAGGAATATCTCTAATTTCAAATAATCTGCTGTTGTCACATTTTTAAAAAAAGTTTTCCCTGCAGTGAATCTCATTTGGAATTTTGTTGTTACGTTAATATTCTTATTAATACTTGCTAATATCCCAAAATATTTTCAAACAAGTAGTTTTTAATCTTATAACTAATTCTGTTTTAAATCAGTTTGATCACAACCTTAAATTTTTAATCTTTTATTTGATCCTTTTCTCAACTATCAATGTTTTTTTCTAATATTTAGAGTCAATGCTATTGGAAATACTGAGTATCAATTAACCTGGAGGCCAAATAACAGATCTTAATGTTGATCATTTAAAGTTATCAAAAAACAACAATGTGGGAACATAACTTGCATGCATGCATGCATACATGAATACACATATACCAGCTTTGACAGAACCATGTTGCCTTATTGCTCCAGGACAGTGTCATAAATATCAATTTCACTGTTGTGTTTTACATTCTGGAACTGGATTATTCCTGCAAGTGCAGGTAAACCCCTGTCACACTGCACCAACGGATGCAAAGAGGATGTAAAATGGACAAAAAAGCTTGCCATCCGTTGGTTAACGCGAATGTAGCTCATGCCTCCCGTTTGCTTCCTCTCTATCTGTCCAGCATCCCGTTATGACGTTTCATCCACTCAGAAAGTTTGAGCGCTCAAAAACTTTTGCACGGAAAATGACCATTCTCCGTTCTGCACCCCTAACGCATACCGCTACGATCCGTCTGGAACAAAAAAAAAAACATCTTACGCATAGACCCTTATAATCTGCTAGGCACTGTTCCGCATCTGCGCAACTCGCATCCGCTCAGGCGCAGGGAGGAAGCGGAACAGACGCAGAAAGGATGCAAGAACGATAAAGCCACGGAAAAAAGCGTTTAATAACGGAAAAAACGTTCCAGAGGGACCTATCTCGGATATAAGATGTCTATCAGATGCCTAGAGGAGGCCTAAGAGGATGCAAGGCACCTATACTGCCATAACAAAAGGGGGAGCAACTCACCTGCATCTCAACTTCAGACCAGCAGCCTAGCTGTGCAGACCTCTGCACCTTCATCTACTTGCTCTTCCATCAGCATCCAGTCCATGTCCACCGTGGATCGTAACACAGTCCTTTTGGCACCACCAGTCCTTCTGCAACAGTGTGAAGCCACTACAGGCTCTGTGAAACTCTACTATAGGGAAGAAAAGAGGCGGCCAAGAAGCGTCTGGTCGAAGATGGATGGGGAGAAGAGCAGAGCTACGGACTGTACAACCAAGCTGATGTGGAGCTGCAGGAACGAAACACTCGGCATTCCAGAACTTGTGAGGATCCTCCAGCCATGTTTGACGAATTGTGCAGCAGCTGAGAACCCAGGTTGACCAAGTCAAAAACACCAACGTCCGTCCACCTGGAACCTGGGCTCAAGGTGGCAACCACTCTGCGCCACCTGGCCTCATGGACACCTACAGGAGCCATGCCGTAGGCTGGAGGGTGGCCACACATACATCCATCAAACCATTGTCAGTGAAGCATCAGTGCAGGCCATCATTCGAAGAATCCTGCAGGTCCTCACAGTAACCCATCCAACATGCTCACTGACACAGCCCCGTGATCGGAAGAAGTGCCGAAGAGCCCCAGATAGTCACAACGTGGAACTTCCACACACCGCACACTTGGAACCAACAGGCCATAGATGAAGCGTGGCTCCTGCAAGCCACCCCCAAACGGGGCCAAACCCAAACACTTACCTCACATACATAGGCTTCTTCACACATGACTGTTACCAACCTTTCACGGGAACAGGCAATGCTGACTACAAGTCATGTAACATCGATCCGTCAGGCAATCGGCCATGCCAGATCCAGGTATACAATGCCAGTGACCTCAAGGAGGGCTGGAAGGCAAACCTCATCATGGGTTCACCAGATCAGACCCCCTGCCCAACGACACGCAAGATGTGCCCTACTCATCGTGGGATGACGCCTTCTCCCTCAGACCTACCTCATGAAGCCTAACACTTCCAGACTCCTCACGTCCTGAAGAGAGGATATTCAACTACAGGCCGTCCAGCGGCAAGCGGTGGTTGGAGAAACGTCTTAGCACCGGCCAAACAGGTTCCAGGTTCTTCCTCACCACCATGCAGCATCGCCGAGACCGTCAGGAGGGATCGTGGAAGCCTGCTGCATCCTCACAATCTATGCGCACCCGATACCGTAAGCAGTCTGGCGAACAGGCTATGGACCTCCAACAAGGCAAGGCACATGGAGCCGGGAAATGGTAGCAAGGGCAAAACCTAATAGACACGGAGGATGTGCAAGGCCCAACAAGAGCCTGCACGTGAAGGGAAGAAGCAGCGCAACCTCCGAAACACTGTGCAATTCCCAGCTGGATGTAGAAGTGCAAGACAGTAGGATAGATGATTAAATGGGTGCTTCCTTTCAGCCTGTCATACGACGGATGAGATGGGCCATTATTGGGTTGGCCATAACAATGAATAGGGCATTTAGATAAAGAGTTGTTGATTTTGTTGACATTGTGGATGATTATTAACCATTGTTATTGATAAAAAGGGCAAGGTGTGCACCTGGGAGGGTGGACCGCATACAGTCCCACTATGCTTGCAACTGGAGGTTTATCTATTCCCAGCAGCTCATCCCTACCAAAGGTATCCGCACATCCCACTACAGCTAAACCAATCCCACAAGCATCGAAGGCTAAACCAATTCTAAGTTCCACCAAGACTTTATAAAAAAAATGAAATGAAGCAATTTGTGAATCAAAGATAAACTTTATTTGAAACAACATACTGTAAGAGAAAAACCCAAGTCAAGGTCAAATAACAGTCCACGCCCCAGTCCTGCAGTCCTCACGTCACTCCGGAGGTGTGCCCAGTCTCAGGGGTGAAAGTCCAGGGTGCTGTGGAGGTGGTTGCGGCTGCAGTGCTGGTCTGAAAGCCCCACTGGGGTGCCTGGCCCGAGATGGACAATAGGTGACGGTGTTTGAGGAAGCCCTCGGATAGCTGGCTCAGACGCCCGTGATGTAGAGTGTCCTTTCTCCCATGCCATTGGGTTCATCCCCAGTACTAGATTAGAGATGTACTGAGCCCATGGGGCTGGGCTGGGGGTGGAGGAGAGAAGTGTAGTGGGGCGTCTGGTTTGCAGCTGGGTGAGGACTGCGTGGGTGTCATCCCTGTCGTCGGTGGCATCATTGGCGTGGGTGCTATCGGGCACATGGAACCGGGTGGCAACGTTGTCACCCCATGACACTGGCCTGGAATGGAAAGGGCTGCTGCCTGTGCTGCCGGAGCCTCGGTAGCCGTAGCCAGGTAGTTGAGGGGCCTGTTGGAAAGTCCTTGGAATGGAGGGACAATCACCTGGGGTGGAGGAGCAGACCTGGTCGGTGGACGCAGGTTCCTCTGGATCTGGAGGGTGTGAACAAGCTCAGTGATCCGGTCCTTCCACACGGGTACTGGGCTTCCTCCAGTTCCTGAGGGTAACTGGCTTGACATCACACAGATTGAAGGAGCCTTGCGGTGGAAGGATGAGGGAGTCGGAGTGGAACCAGCTGAAGAGGAGATCTATGCTGGTGCAGATGTGTCCCTGATCTCCACAGGACGTGTGCTCTGCCCCTGCCTGCTGTCTGGCCTCTGCTTTCGTGGAGGTGGAGCGGGGGGGGTGGATGCGGTATGACTGTGGTGGACTCGATGTCTCCTTTCTCCAAGGGACCTCCACGCGCACCAGGGAGTCCTCCACGCGCTCCACCACGGTTACAACACCTTCCGCGGTTCTCCGCCGTGGCACGCTCCACAGAAACCTGCCTGGAGACAGGGACTGGACTCTCAGCCGGAAGAGGACTGGGTATCAGCAGGCTGCCGGAGAGAGAGGGTTGTGAGGGGGCTCCTGGTGCTCCTCGGTGGCGGATCTCACCCTCCAGGAAGCTGCACCTGGCATGACGAGGTCTCTCCGTCCGTCAGCTTAACCGTGGCCTGGCCAGATTTCTTGAGGTGCAGCTTCCCGTACCAGGTGTGATGTGCTTCCACCAGCCGAGGAGCACCTCCGAAGTGTAACCCATACTCTCCGCCCTCTCTCTCCAAGCAGCCTGCTTCCTTTTGGTGTCCCTGTACAGCCGGTGTCCCTTCCGCCACAGATAGTCATTCTCTCTCAGCCACTCCAGCACCTCATCTCGTGTCCTCCTCAATGAAGTATTGCCTCTCTCCCGTCCCCGCATACACCTCTTCCTCCCTTTGGCAGGACCAGATGGCCCTCATCAGAGGGCTCCAGGTGGTAGGGCTGCTCCTCCACACCAACAGCAGCAGCAGCAGCACCAGCAGGATCATCATCATCACCAGCAGGATCATAATCAGCAGCAGCAGCAGGATCAGCAGCAGCACCAGCAGGACCAGGATCAGCAGCACAGAGTAAGCCCCAGAGCCCGAGCAGCAGAGTAAGCCCAGGAGCCACAGCACAGCACAGGACCACAGCAGCACCACAGCAGCACAGAACCAGAGCAGCAGCAGCCAGAGCACGAGCAGGACAAGCAAGACAAGAGCACGAGCAGTACGAGCAAGTCCAGGCAACGAGCAGGACCCACAGGACAGCAGGACCAGAGCAGCTTCAGCAGAGTACGCAGGAGCAGAAGCACCACACCAGGAGCACTTCAGCAGAGTACGCAGCAGCAGAAACACCGCCAGGAGCAAGCTTCACAGAAGCTCCAGCACCAGAAGAGCGACCCGAGCAGCAGAAGCCCCAGCAGAAGCAGAGTCAGGGACAGGGGCGGGAGGGTGCCCTGTCCCTCTTGGCAGGGATGGCGGCAAGGTTGCTGAGGCTTTCGCTTCTTCCCCATAGTTGTGGGTTGCTGGCTGGCAGGAGGCTGGCATGCACCAAGGCTGGCAGGAAGCCTGGCAGGAAGGCAGGCTGGCAGCAAGGCTGGCAGGCAGGCAGAGAGCAAGGCTGGCAGGAGGCTGGCCAGGAGGCTTGGAGGCAGGCCTGGCAGCAAGGCAGGGCAGGCAAGGACTTGATGTATCCGGCAGCAGTCTTTCCTCCGAATGCTGGCCATGTGCGAGCTGCTTCCCTTTATATCTGCGTGCTTACACAGATGCATCCCCCCGCATGCGCAATTAACGCTCGACATCTGTTAGGCTTCCGCTCTGCATCGCTAGGCTTCCGCTGTGCACCGCTGTGCATCCGCTTCATCCGCTCGGCGTCCGCTCTGCATCTGCCTCTTTCCGTTCTGCGTCCGCTTTGCTGAGGCCCCCCGGAAGCCTAGCGGATGTGCCATCCGCTCTCATCCGCTTCCATCGCTGGGCTTTCCGTTCCGCATCGCTTCCATCCGCCCTGCATCCTCCCCCGTCTGTGTTATCTGCTCTGGTTATGCAAATTTTTGCCCTTGAAAGACAGCGAAACAACAGATGGAACATTTTGCTCGTCCGTTGTGTCCGTTTTGCATCCGTTGGGCAGTGTGACAGGGCCTTAAGGAATGCTAGCCTAAAGAGCACCATATTGATTGACATAGTTCCAGTATCATCAGATCATTGCAGGTGTGTTAGTAAGAGTCTTATTATCATAGCAGGAACCCCTTATTAATTATTCTTGTAAAATTCCTCAGGATGTTAAGAGTGATTTGAAAATTTCTAATGTAATATTCTGATAGAGAGAGACAGCCTTCTTTTAATTAATTTGGATCATTTTTCAGGTGGATTTTATTTTCCTAAATTAATTTGCCTTGAAATAAGCGTGGGTGTGATCCAGTGAAGTATCTACATTTTTTAAAAAAAGCTTTACAACCTTGTTAGAATAGCCATTTCTGTACAATCATGAGTTTGCAAGAAACTACAAGTAGGCATATGAGAAAACCAATTAAGAAGAAGGCAGGAGATAATAACAGTTTCTCACTACATCACATCACAGTTTTTCCCTTTTTATACACGAAGTGAAGTGGAGCTTTGAATAAGATTTTTCCTTCCTATTCCTCATTCTGAGTCAATCTTCTCACTACCAACATCAATTATTATTAAAGCCCATGTCACACGGCATCAACGGATGGAAAGAGGATGTAAAACGGAGAAAAACGCTTGCCATCCATTGGTTAACGCGATGCATCCATTCTGTACTCAC
>BHFT01064820.1:0-15554 GCA_004320025.1 Laticauda laticaudata | reverse complement strand
GCGGCAGCTCTTCTATAATAGAGCTTGCTGGTGGGCTCAATTACCCAAGATGACAAACCTTCTGAATCTGCGCAGCCGATCGGCTCGGCCCAACTTCGTGGGCAGGATTCTTTAGCTGAACCAACTTACCACCCGTTTGTTTCTTCCTGTACTAATTCACAGTGGCAGCCCTCTTAGCCACATAATCCAGGGTCTGTCGGGGGTTTTAGTGTAATATGGAACACCCCTCCCTCTTGGTATGTTCATCCTTACGTGAATCATAGTCGCATATATAGAGTTGCGGCAGGCGCTTTTTTAATCCTGCCTTCCCCCTACTTTGAGCTCTGCGCTCAGTCTCCATGTAGCTGTGTGGTCTTCAGATTGGTTTCAGATGGGATCTTTGTCGCTTGCTGAAACATCTGTCTCGCGAGGGAGCCACCTGGATAAGTGGTGGAGTGCAAGACCTTTCGCCACAACTCCCACCCGGCTTTCTACTGAGCCCGGTTGAGTTGTTAGGGCTTCTCTTGTTTCCTGGAGCGTCTTTCCGGGCTGTGTAGCTCTTAAAACTGGCCTTGGCTTTCCTTCAGGCGAGGTTAATCGAGTTGGTCGTCTTTCCGCTGGTACCATTCTGCTGCCTTCACTTCCGGTGAGTATGTTGGTTTCTTCTTTATTTTATTGGTGTATTGGATTGATTGCTCAGTTTGTGTTGGTTAGGCGATGTTGCGGTTCTGCTGTCTCGTGTCAGTTAGGGAGGGTTCTTCTTCCTTTCTTTTGATAATTAGTTTGAGGGTTTCTCCTTTCCCCCTCTAGTTTTTTTATCTATTGTCTCTTTTTTGTGAATTTTTGCGTTGTTCGGTGTTGCTCTTTGAAATTTATTTTTGATCTTAGTTGATCGCACGTGTCGTTATCCCACCTGTCTTTCCATCCATCCGTTTTTCTCAGCGGTGATCGGACCGGTGGACCTGTCACTTTGGGTTGTTATTGTTGCAGGTACACACATGGTACCCTGTGAGGAAGAGTTTTTGGCCCATTAGACAGTGCTCCCGCTTAAATGATACAGAAATTATTTGGTACCGGGATAGATGAAGTCTAGGATGGTTTTTGGGGTTGGTATAGTCTGGCGTGCACGCCTCTCCTGTCAAAAGAATTGGATTCGGCGATGTTTGTCTTCCCCATCAGGAGCTCACTAGCTGGGCCTTTTATTGGGCTTTTGCACTTGGTGTTATGTGTTATATTGTTAATAGTTTATTTATTTTTCTATGTGTATTGCTCCCTGCTGTCCATTTTTTCTAAAGCGTCTTTGGTATATTTTGACCATTCGTTTACTGCTCCCTTCGCTGGCGCAGATGAGAGAGGGGCAACTGTACAATGCGTTTCATTATGCCCCTCTCGGCGAAGTATAAATTGTTCAAATTGGCAATGCATGAATTGTGGCCTGTATGTCAGATACTATTCAAGTCGAGGGCTCAGACCTACGGAGGTTGACAAAACACGTCTGTTAGTTGCTATTATAACACCTTCCGTCATGGTGGCATTGCAATAAAGGAAGCTTACCTCAAGCCAGTTGGAGTAAACATCTTACTGCGATTAAAAAAGGTGTTTTGCCCTATTTGTGTCTCGGTCCCATCAGAAGTCTATGTGTGACCCTTGATCATGGGCCTCCCTTGGTCTCTTCTTCCCACTCGAGGGGTTGTGCGTGGCTCGGGAGCGCTTTTTGGGTCTGAGATCTGTTGACATTCACACATGCTGCCACCCAGGTCTCTTCAATTGGTTTTGTTCTCCCTGGCCAATCGGCACTCAGCTATGCTGAGTGGGGCGATTTCATTCTTTTATTGATTGCCACCGTATGTCCTTCATGCACATGTGCTATATGATTCTTTTTGTAGAGGGTGTTCTGGAACCACTACTCTGTCGCCCCATAGTATACACCCGCTTTTGCGAGAATAGTTATCAGCGTCTGCGGAGTTTGGCAAGGGTGTTTGAAGCTGGTCACTGCTCGTCTGTTTCTGCCCATCCTTTTTCCTATCACCAGCTTCAAAACCTCATTGCCAAGGTTTGCTGTCTCTTGGTTCTCGTCTAGTAGAGTGTCGACGTGGTTGTTGGCAGGTTTGAGCGCAATGTCTCTATTTGCAGGGTGGATTTGTGGGTGGCCGATGTATATATTGGGCGTCGTTCCTCTGGATACTTGACAAGGGCAATGGGGCTTAATGCTAATAGCGTGCGAGAATGCTTTTCCCGGTCGGCCGAAATCACATGTATTAGCTCTCGGCTAGTTGTAGGTAGACCAAGGACTCGGAACAATTCTTTGTCCATCTGGAAGGTGACAGGGATGTTGGGAAGTGGCCTTTCGACCTTTGCCCAGTATCCCCAGAAGAGTTTGCTATAGATTGGTGGACTTGCAGGAGTTGAGTCACCTACCGTACAAATATTCGTTGTAAACCGCATTCATTGACACGCTTAGAAAGCCTCTCTCACTGCTAGTGCGCTCATTGTCGAGCTGGCATATAATTTCTTTCTCCTTTGATAAGAGTAGCTCTCTAGGTGAGAAAGTATGACTAATCTTCGTGCGTGCTTTTCTCTCCCGTCTGGGTCAGAGTTAAACTTAGTCTCAGTTTATGGCTCCGATGCCGAAAGGGCGCCATGACGTCGCAGTGGTCACCGTATCTGTAGAGCTCAGAGGTTTCGCTGTAACTGGATGAGGTACTGATTTGCGCTGTATAGAGGAGATCTTGTACCTTCCGGAAGGACGGCCTGTGTTCCTGCTCTGCCCCAGCGCACCAGTGTGGACGTCTTGGTCCTAGTAAGCCTATGCAGAGATTCCCACTGTTGTTTGCCTTTTGTGGCAGAAAGACATTGGAGAAATTGATAGTCCCGAGATAAGGCTTTGTAACTTCTGCTCTTATTGTTGAGGTTGCGTTTGGGCTTCTGTTTTTTTATTGTGCTGCAATTTTTTGTGGGCTCGGTGTGGATCCTGTCTTTATTTCCACTCAGATATCCACAAGTAACTCAACTTTCAGTGCCATCACTGGCACTTTTCTTTTTTTTAACTTTTAGTCCTGTATGGTGGTTTGTATTTACATTTTCTGCAGGGACTTTTCCCTGAATCTGGCTTCTCAATTTGTCTCTTGTCTTTGGCTGCTACAAGACATTTCATCAAAAAATATGGCACTCCATTTGATATCGCCTATGCAGTATACCTTAAATTCCATTAAGCTCTATTGCTGGAAACATTCCCCACCTTGTGCCACGCTTGTAAACTCCGAATTTTAAGGCGAGTCTTTTGCACCAGGAAGGCCCCCGTGAGGTCACGAATGGTTTTGGTGCTTCCACACTTCCAAGGCATCAGAAAACTGTGCAGCTGTTGGCAGCCTTGCACCGCTCAGGTCAGAGCTTCGTGAAGATTTTCCAACCAACCCTTAAGTTTCTCCCCCATAGTGATAGTTTCCTGTTACTTACGTCGCCTCATGCCCAACGACGTCGACCTCCGGTGTTTTAGAAGTCCGTGCCCTGAGCCATTTGACATGCTGTAGCGATAATGTACCACGGCAGTAAGCACAGAAGCTCCCTGGGAATGCCTTGTGCAGCTTTCATTATTAAAAAAGAGGTCGTCTTTGTATTTAGTCCCCACAAATTCTTATGCGACCCGTCTTGCGTTTTTATGCATGATTCTATTGGTTCCAGGATCCCTTTGCTCAATGAGCCTTATCTAGCCTCTTGCTTGTGTCTATTTTTATATAGCTTAGTATGAAGGAACTCGTCTTGGTTGAGATGCGATTGGGTCTCTCAAATATTGGGGTTCATATTAAATGATATTGGGCGGACCCCGCGGTACTTGCCTAATTTTCCGTTCGAAAAACTTCTTGGAATTCCTTCATCAGCTCCTCCTCCCAGTCTGTTTCCTTGATGTTGCGTTGATGCCCGTCACCATCGTGATTCCGTAATTGGTGTGAACCAATTCCAGACCCAGCAGGCTTGGCAGTCTCTCGTCCAACAAATAGTGAGTCTGTCGGATGTAGCGCTGAGCTCCTATGCTTTTTTTGAATAGTAACATCGGAAGTGTCCAGTTCCTATTACGGGGATTCTGTTTCCCTGGATAGGTCTTTTAATGGTTAGTTTCTGGTTCTCAAACAGAACTACATATGTTTTTGTAAAAGCCTGGGCACTAACCTCTTAATCAATGTCCCAGGATACCATGGGCAGAAGTAGGATACACGGAGTCCACTTTCCATTCTGCATGGTGCTGCCTTCAATGCGTATTCTTGCACGTGCACTTTTCCTTGCGTCAAGTTGTCTGGATGGTGGCCGATGGTGGACCGTTGGTGGGTTTATTCACTCGTCGGGTTTTGCTGAGCCTGCTTGCTTCGATTTCGCGGCTTCCATCGGTTTCTCTGAGAATCTGTCTTGGTTTCTGGGGCGGCGTGTTGTCGCATCGCCTTGGGCTGGAGTTCCGTTTGTATGTGCAGTTCTTGGTGATGTGCCCCCGTTTCTCACCAGTACTTGCGCATAATGCATCTAAGAACCGGCATCTCTGAACGCGGGGGGTTTGCCGCCGTATCCGGCACACTGGAAATCTGGACTTTACGACTTATATCGATGCATACTCGCTCTGACCTGCATCTGTGGATCTCCTTCCTCTCTTCGTCATCGTGAGTTCGATGTCCTCATGGGTGATGCTCTTTGTGGCTTTGTGACCAGCCTTGGTTCGTTCTCTCGGGTGAAGACTAGGTTGGTCTTTATTCCGACGCTCGTTGGCCAGGTCCCTTGCGTTCATTTGCTTCATTCCTTGGCCAGCTCTTGATCTTTCTTTGTTGGCCTCAGCTTGCTGTGGCTTCAGCAATGCTTCTCTGCAGAAAGTAACCGTTGTATGTTCCGCCCTGAGCCAATTGACTCTTCTCTGGAGTACCAGGGTCTCTAGAACTGAGGAACCACACGGTCTCTTCAGAGCCCCCGATCCATGTTTGCGGTGAGTATATGCACACGCATCTCCGCACTTCTCTTCAAAATGCTGCCATGAAAATCCAGCCGATGCTTCTCTCCATCTTTCTGATCCCCACAGTAGAATTTGTGTGTCATCCAGTCAGACATATTGAATGGTGGGGCAGTAGTCATTTCGAAAGAACCAATCTCAGCGTCTGCCAAAGCCATCTCCTTCACGGTCTTCTTGGGTTTGGCCAACGCTTGGGCCACACCACCCCAATCCAACCCCATTTATACATACACCATATATAATTTATATCGCAACAGCCTACAGTTTGGGCGAATATAGAGTGATCTTGAATACGGCTGGGCCCGCAGTGGGTCCGGGAACAACAGCTCTCTTTTCAGGGGTGTTTGCATCCTTCAAGTTTTGCTCTCAAGGAACATGAGGAATCGATCGATGTCATGATTCCTCAATCCTCGGTTGCCTTAGGTCGGAATGGTGTGGGCGTTGGCAAGTTGCTGGCACGGCCATCTCGTTCAGTGTTGTTCAGGCTCGGAGTTGCCAGATGCCGGGAATTGCGTCTCTTTGTCTCAGATCCCACCCTCTCGCCAATCTAAAGGACGCGAGGAAACAGAATCCGACCAGCACAACTTCAGCTCTTTATAATAAATTGCTAATAGATTCTGTGACTGGGAACCGCGCAGCCGCGGCAGCTTCTTTCTTATAGAGCTTCTGCGGCTACTTACCCAATGACAACCCTTCTGAAACCCCGGCTCTGATCAGGCATCAGGGCATTGTGTCCTGTAACCAATATTCGAGTGGAAGGAATTCTTTACCTGACCAGATTCACCATTGTTTTTTCTGTCCAACTACAGTAGTAGCCCATTCTTAGTCAATCAGGTAAGGGGTAAATTGAAGAGTAAGAATGATTAATATGAACATGCATTGTCCATGTATTTACTAGGAAAGGTAGCAAGGACAGTCCATGAAACATCAGCAGGCCCTAGTAAAAACATACCGTATTGGCTATGAATTTGATGGTCAGGTAAACTTTTTGTTCTCTGAATACATGGGAGATCCAAATCCGTTCCATAAGTAGATTTTACCCTCCAATAGAATTTTGTCCATGTATTTTATTAGGTAACATAGTTAAGCAGGCTCGAAGGTCATGGTGTCCTCCTAGCGAGCATACCCAACTGCCCTAATGAATCAAGTTGGGCGATGTCCATTTTAGCTCCAGCTGATTCATGGAGACCTAACCCTAAACTCCCGGGTTTTTCAACGCAATGGGATTTTCCCAGTATTTTAACAGGAATAATGTGATATAAGGGCAGGTTTGAAATCATCTCCCTTCCTAAGAGCATTCCTTCTGAGTCATTGAATATCATATTATTTGCTCCATGAATTCATGGAAGGCAAAAACATCGAGAGATTGGACATCCCGCCTCAAAATCCCTTGAGAGCATCTCTCATATCAAGTGGGATTTTTAGCTCTTCCAATGAGATTTTCCCAAGGCATATATTGGTATGGTGTTTACTTACGCAGGAGACCAATAGTTTAGATACAAGGCCTTTCGAAATAGGTGCTCAACTGGCCTCAAACCTCGTTATCCCTCCTAAGTGATATACCCCTCCGCGGCTCGCAGGTCCAGCACAGATCTATACAATTTAATAAAGAGCTGAAGTTATGCTGGTCTCGAGTCTCTTTTTACCGCACCTTTACAAATCTCATTGTGAGAAAATCCACTTAGGGTTCGTGTTACATCTTCATTAATTCAGTGAGTAAAATGGACACTAATAATGGATTCATAGGACATTGGTATTTTCAACAGGGTGCTAACTTTTTGATCCTGCCTTTATTTTCCTTTCCTTGTCAAATACATGGGAAAATCCAATTTGGGGTCAAATCTACTGAAGCTTTAGGCTTAGGCCTTGAATTCTGAGAGCAAAATGGATATTGTCATGAAGAGGCAGAATGTGGACCTGGAATGAGTCTTTTTATCTGAGTCAGCATAATCCCTTTTTTATACTCAGAAGTGGCAGGATCTGAAAAGATGGAGCTCTACTAAATCAAAACAAGCACACCTGAAGATTACATTAGGTGACATTTGTTGTGCCCTGCCCCTGCCCAAGGCCTTTGGAAAACATTTTAATCTTCTTCCTTTCAATCATTTTGATCCAAACTGATCTAAATATTCAAAACATTATTTTTAATAATGTGGTCTGCAAGTTGTAGCTTCAGACCCAGCAGCTGTTCTGGCTTACTGGATTTTCTTAGCCTATGATGAGATTTATCATGTGAATGTATAACACTCTCATTTTTTATTTGTTGTTAAACTCGCCTGAAACCAAAATATTAAGAAGCTTCATTTAATTCCACCCCATGTATTTAATTAACATGTTTTCTGATCTTTTCTGAGCATACCTGTGGAGTTTGTTCACATGTCCTTTAACATATTAACAGATGTTTAGTTAATTTCTCACTCATGTCAGGCCCACCTGCCTGGATTTAATTCAAGATCTGAGGAGGTTCCAATGTCTTACATAAAATTTATGAGACCTCCATTCATGGGAATTGAAAATAAGTAGGTTGAAGGTAAACCTTGTAGGGAAAAGTTGAGAGTCCAACAAAAGCCATTCAGAAAACTCCTAAGGTAAATTTCAGCAGCTGCTTTTACATCCAGATTTCAACTATTTCTTTTTTTGATTACATATTTGTTTTATCAACAAAAATGAAATACAAAGCAGAGAAAAAATCCATACATCCAAAAAAGAAAAAAATGACCCAGGTATCAAATAAATTTAAACATATGGAATCCACCCAGGTTGGATGTTGTGGGGAAAACAGATTAAATTCTCCTCTTCTTTATGTAACAGATCTACAAATAATTGTAAACTTTCCCATCTCTATTTAACAAGAATACTATATTAAATAAATATTTGTCTATATTATGATGGGTCAATTTGATTATAGATAAAAATCCCTTCACCTGGAATATTTGTTTATTTAATTTAGTATTCAACCAACTATTTCTACCTTTTATAAGAGTCCAGAAATATATCAGCAAGCAGAGGTTTTCCATTTTAACCAAAAGGCTGCATTTGGAAGTTAGCATCTTGTTTTCCACATCCTAAGCTTGAATTCATATTGTACTGAATCCCCAAAGTGTGACTGGAAAATTCAGGAAATTCTAGAGTTCAAGGGCAAGTGTATTGTACAAACAGTGCTTCTTCATGAGGCTATTCTTTGAAGAAAAAATAATCTGAACTGGACAGGGACTGGAAAAGATTGTCTTGCCAACAACACGTTCCTTTTGTTATAATCTGTTTCGTCAACAGTCTGCACCAGTCTTGGTTACTACAGGGACAAAATCCTACCATTTTCTTGCAACATCTTTAGAAATTGCTTGCTAGTATCTTCTTCCTCAGTGAAGGGATTTCTTAGTATATTTTGTCACTTTTAAATATATGATTGATTGCCAGTTATAGGCTGATCTTTGTTGGTCCAGCATTACTTGTGTGCAGAATGTAGACAAGATAACTTCAGATTTCATTGTTCTAGTTTAAATTCAATTTTTTTGATCAGGACCTAAAATAACATAACTTTTTGTGTTTTCTGCACTCTTGTGTGATGGAAGGAGATGGCAGAGTTGCTGCTTTAACTCCAGCAGCAAAGTGTTCTACTGAAAAGCAACATATCGGTATAAAAGCTTTACCCATATATTTTTGGAGATGATTGTTCCAGAATAACAGCAATTGCTCCAGAACTTTTTAAAATATGAACATTGTTTTAATGTTAGTTATTTTATTGTCTTTTAGCACTGATTACTTGTTGATGGTTTTCATTGTTCTGTACACTGGCACCCATTAGGGGAAAAAGCATTAAATTGTTGTGATCAATGCTATTCTTACAGGCCTCCTTTGCAATCATATTTGCCAAGTAGAAGCAATATCAAGCATTTGGTGGTGGGGGGGAGGTATACTGACCAGAAGGTAGCTAGACTGACATGTCTTGTTAAATCACAGCATTGTTTTGTTTTGGTGTAGTACAGCATCTGAGACGAATTAATCTTGCCACATATAGAAGCATCCTAACTGAAGCCTTTGTAATGGAACTGCAATGCCAAAGCCGCAGGATTGGATGAAATCTTAGGTTTTGGTCATGCTCTAATTTTCTAGGTGATCTTTTGTGACTCATTTCATTTTTATTCCATTTTGAAGTTATTGTTTGCTCCCTCAACTCACAATGCAGTGAACAGGGCAAGCTGAGTAACTTGAGGGGAGAAGACATGAAGCAAACTTTATAGGCATCTCTGTTGACTGGATCTTTTTTTCTCCATGCAAAAAACATACTGCATCTCAAACCATCAGGGAAATTAGAGGGGAAAGGCTTTGTACTCAGTGGGCACAATATCTTTAGAACTATGGAAAAATGCAGTAAGCATGCTCATTCCTAGCAAGGGTGATTTATAACTCAGAAGCAAATACTCTGTGATTTAACCCCTGCAGTTGATCACAAATCTGCATTCTCACAACATGTATCTCGATGTCTAATTGAACAGCAGTTTATTCGACCGACCTGCACTATAAGCCAAATATACTATATTACAATGAAACTGACTCATTTTGATCCAATGTGCCATAGAAATGCAGCAAACATTTGTGTTGTTTTATAACTAAGACAACTGCTCTTTATCCCATTGTTACTACAAGTCTGATTCCTTCTCTAGAAGTTCTGTGTATAAACTTCACAGTATTAAGTTTTAAAGAGCATTTGTTTTAACAAATACCCTTAATGTTAAGAAATTTCTTTTACCTTATTCCTTATCTTTGCATCTTCAGCATCCAGCTTCCCTATCGTGCAGTTCAATGACTTTGCAGAGTTTCCCCTTATCAGTTACTGTACATGAAACTTAGCAGGTGCATGAATTTATAAGCCCTCCCCGTACAGGGAGTCAAGACTGTGCTGTCATAGTGCAAGTCCTGCCCGCTTTTCTGTGGATATGATGTCACAATATATGTACAAAGAGATGGAGCTTTGCTGTTTTTATCATTGTCCACTTTCATCATCCTCCAGACATTGAAGCTTCCTCACATGGTACAAGATATTTTGTACTTGTTCTGTTCTGAGAAGAAAGGTACGCGAGACCGGTGTTCCAACAAACAGCTCCTTATTATAACAACTCAGTGACTTGTAACAGAACATTTGCCGAAGCTGCGGCAGCCCTTTTTATAGCGGCTGCTCGCNCAGTTCTTTAAGCTTTCCTGCCATCAGGCGGGCCAATTGCAATGGTACTTTATTATCCAATCCTATTGCGGCCTGCTCGGCCAATCAGATTTAGGTATTTGGAGTATTCTAATTTCTATACACAACAGTACTGTCCAGTTAAACTGTACGATCATTTGTACCATTATTTTAGTGACCAACCATCTCCTTAAGCAGCGTGAGAAGACAGCCTCTAGCAGTTGAGTTTATAAAGCAGACAGCAAGTTACTTCATTTATCAGAGGTTTGATTCTCAAGAAAAGACTGCCTTAAGATTTTTATTTTCAGTCAGGCATCTAAATCACTGGCCATGCTGTGCACCATAAAGGCTGGTTCTGCCTTAGGCACAACAGCCACACTGGGCTAATCCTGTGTGGTGCAGGGAAAAGCTCCTGCTATGGTTCCCTGGCAGCTAAAAATGTAGAACAGGAAGAATAACTTCCAAAGGCCCTTTTCCCCGAAGATTTCTTTTCCTGGGCTCATGTCAGAAATAAAGCCAAATTACGTGTTTCCAGGCAGGGGAGTCATTTCAAAAACTCTTCATTGATTAATTCCTGCTTTGTTCTCTTGCATGATCAAAAAGAGGTCATTTTAGCCTATTATAAACCCTCTTCCATGTCTTCCTTTCCCAATATCAATTAGTTATCATGCTTATCTGATGACCCAGTTGTACTGTAATTTGGTAACCCAAACTCACCAACAACGTTGTTTCCCATATAGCACAGACTGTACTAAAAGACCAAGAATGTAAAATTATCAAGAATTGATACTTTCAGGTATGATAAACAATCTGGATGATTTTTTTCATTAGTAAATAGAATACAGAAAATACAGCTGTAATATTATATCTTAAAGTTATTTTTATTACAGGAGAAGTTTATATATAACAACCGCAATGCTTTTATACCCAGAGGTGAAGTTACATCTGCATGGTTTGCTTGGTGGATATGATTCTTAATTTAATGCCTCAAATCACAATAGATTAACAATATGTATTAAAAATTGTAGAAAGCTCATGTATTGTGGGATTTCTGAGACAGGATTTAAAAGATTGACATTTTAGCATTCCTGTCTTGTTTTGTAAAAAATAAAATAACGATACCATCAAATATCCTATTAAGACAGAAAAAATTCTGATTCGAGAAAGAATAATCCAGATTCTCATATAGAATTTTCAGATTATATTAAATATGAAAGGCACTTCTGTTGCATGATCTGAAGTCAGTGGTTAATTTTAAAGAGAGGTTGGGATTCAAGGTAATTCAAAGCTAGATTTCTATCTTCAGTGCAAGCTTTCCACATGGACTCTACCATTAACTAGAAAAAAAGCCATACTGTTTTGATCATGTGAGAGAGAAAAGAGAGAGTGAGTACTATTTAGTTCTGTGTTTGCATATTATGATACATCTAGCCTTGAATCATCATGAAAATATAATCAGGCTTCTCAACTCCCCTTATCTACAAATTCTGCTCTATTTTTTTTTCTTTAGGAGTTAAAAGAAATGTGTCCTAAATATTTGGAAAGTGCAAGTTCATACCAGGAGAAGAGATCCCTCAGATAATTATGTTCTAAGTGATCTCTGGATCTTACAGGTTAACAGCAACACCCAGAAGACAATTGATAGGTTTGGTGATTTTTCAGTACAGGCATTGTGTGATGCCCTTTCCCTTGTTCTGGTTAGTAACTTGGCCAGTGTGTTTTGAATCAGCTCAAATTCTGAACCTGTTTTGATGATAGAATCCAAGACCTGTTTTGTTATATATAGAACTTGCCACTCAAAGTATAGTAGTTCCAATGAGACACAAAATAGAGCGTGATGGTATTAAAATATTTGTGGTAGGTATTCTTGCAAGACTTGCTATACACAAGTGTTTCCCTGTTACATTGGCATAGCAACACATATGCCATTCTGAATTCTTATCTATCCATTCATGAAGCAGCTTGTTGCATCTCAAGTCTCTTCTTGGACTTCATCCAAACAAAAATTCTGTAAGAGTTACCATCTTTTGAAGTTTAAACTTCCAGCAAAATTCTAAATGTTAAGTAAACTGCTTAACCAAAAAAACATCACAGAGAAAATGTTGCATATGCAACGTTCTGTATAAGCACGCAAGTAATCTAAATCTGATCTGTTTTCAGAAGTTGAAAACTAGATAATCAAGAAGCTCTTGATCAGTTCGACAGATGATTTGTATTTTATTGCCAAACAAGCAGATCTCAATATCCTGTCAATGTTATTTTAAAGAAAACCCTTTAAAAGAGGTACCTGTTTCAGTAATGGGTTGGGAAGAATCACTCAATTTTTGTTCTATTTTTTACTAAAATAGAAGATAAAAAAACTTTCAGAGGATACAGCTTTTTGTGTAGATACTTGACTATGGAATAAAATAGAAAAGATCTTAATCAAATCTTTAAAACTAGCTTCAGTGAGCCAAAATATAACTCAGCCTTAATCCTGTGCTTACAATCATGCAGGGCACAGTCATGAAGGGCACAATCATGCCCTTCCATCAAATAGCATGTATTCCAATATACAAAGCAATTTCATGATTACAGCTTCATTCTTATTCACTATATTCCACATTATGTAAACTGCTCATTAAGCAAGATTTTCAGTTGATCTCCTGCATGTGAAGATGTACGTCATGATACAAAACGTTCAGTTATATCACACATTGCTCTGTGCAAGGTGAGCCGAATGCTAAGATCATTATTTAATTGTTCTTAAACTTAGGAACTAAAAATGCATAATATAATCTACATTTTTTTTTATATTTCAGAAGCAAAATGGTTTTTAAAAATAGAAGTGCTGTAAATTCAGGCTTTAAAATTCTCCAGGCAGCAGTCTGAAAACTAAATCCCCATCATCACAGATGTATATCAGCATGTACATATGTATGCACTTTAAAAGGCAGTAGACGAATCCAAAGTGATCAAGAAACAAATAAATTGCATTTACAAAGCTGAACAAACTGAAGCTTGACATGAATTGTTATGATATTGCATTTTCAGATGTGCTTTTACCTTCCTAATCTATTTTTATAGCACACTTGCCAAAAATATGAAGGCCGGTCATCAGCAGGGCAGCAACTGCTATTTTATAGGAACATCTGGTGGGATTGAAAAAAATTGGCAAATTGCCAATGACAGAATTCATGTGAGAGGAAGAGGACTGTGATTAGCATAATAAAAGCTTGTAATTACTTATGTCCAGCCTGGCAGGAGTCCAGAATTACCACAGCTGCATCAAGCCATAATTATCCAAGATTTCTCTTGGGATTTCTATCTCAGCAAAGCAGGAAGTGGTGAGTCTGTTTAATCCTCCCACTTTTGCCTTTTAACCTTCCGTTAGCAGCATGTTAATGATAACATGAGCCATCATAATGCTGAGCATTTATAGCACGCAATCTGAATACTCAGAGGCAGCATACATTATTTCAGCAGTTCTTACAAGCTTTTATACTGGCATTCTTAACGCCTTTAGTGCTTGTTTTTTAATTCACATATTTATGTTTGCAATTGCATTTTGCAGTTTTAAGTTCATCATTTCAACTTAATTGAGTAGGGGATGATTAGGGGACTGGAGGCTAAAACATGAAGAATGGTTGCTGGAATTGGATATGTCTGGTCTAATGAAAAGAAGGACCAGGGGAGATATGATAGCAGTGTTCCAATATCTCAGGGGTTACCCCAAAGAAGAGGGGGTCAATCTATTCTCCAAAGCACCTGAAGGCAGGACAAGAAGCAATGGATGGAAACTAATCAAGGAGAGAAGCAACTTAGAACTAAGAAAAAATTTCCTGACAGAACAATTAATCAGTGGAACAACTTGCCTCCAAAGGTTTTGAATGCTCCAGCACTGGAAGTTTTTTAAAAGATATTGGATAACCATTTGTCTGAAGTGGTGTAAGGTTTCCTGCCTAGCCAGGGTGTTGGACTCACTAGAAGACCTCCAAGGTCCCTTCCTACTCTGTTATTCTATTCTAAATCACCTTTAAAGAAAGGGTGGAATTAACAAAATTAAAAAGAAATGAATAGGGCTATTTTTGATTCACAGCAGGGGTGGGATATGACAGGGTTAACTACCAGTTCGGTGATTTATGAGTTTCAGTAATTTTATGATGTGCTTCCCTGCACACTGCGCACATGCGCCTGTAAATCGTCATCATCAGCTTCATGCAGAGAAACAACCTTTGAAATAGCCCTCTTTTTCTCCTTTTTTTAACTGCAGCTGTGCTCCGCACTGCAGCTGAAGTTGAAAAATCAGGAAATAAAGATCAGGTAAGAGCCCGGGTGGGCAGGTGGGCAAAAACATCAGCAGACATAGAACCGGTTCTATGTCTGCTGCTCTTCAGAGCTACCGGTTCTACAGAGGTGAACAGAATCGGGAGAAACCCACCCCTGATTCACAGAGTGAATGTATGGGGCAATTGAAAACAAATACATTTGTGAGTTGAATGATTGTATTCAATTGATTGCTAAGTTAGAGTTAAATAATAAAGACAACTTTAGTTTATGTTGACTCCTGATGGACACATTAATGCACATTTTGAAGTGATTGGCTATTGCAGTCTTCTAGGATTTGTTCAGCCCAAGAAATCACTTGTAGGATTTTACTCCATTTTCTAAGAGGCCCAACATTGCTTAGCTTCTAAGGTCAGAGAAGATTAGCCAACTGCTAACAAATCTCAACAACTGTATTTAACGCCTTTTTATGTTTGTATATTATTAAATTAATTCAAAAATTTTATTGTTTTGAGAATTTTTAATCATCTTAGAACGTAGAACAAAGAGTAATAGAATTGGAAGGGACTTCAGAGGTCTTCTAGTTCAACCCCCCTCCTTGAGCAGGAGCAGGAGAACCAATATAATTTCACACAAATGGTTGTCTAATCTCTTTTTGAAATCTTCCAGTGATGGAGCACCCACAACTTCTGAAGACAAGTTATTTCATTGGTTAATTGCAGTTACTGGCATTAAGCCAAGTTTCACCTAGTCTGTACCTGTACAATTGGTTTTTCTTACCTATTTCTAATCTATGTTGAATTTCATTTTGTTAGATAGGACCAGTGTTCAAGTCTGTCAAGATCTTTTTGGATCCTGAGCTTGTCTTCTGGGGTGTTGGCTTTTCCTATCAGCTTAGTATCATCTGCAAATTTGATTAGTTCCCCTTCAGTTCCGTCGTCGAAATCATTTATGAAGACATTGAAGAATAACTGGATCTAAACTGGAACCTTGGGGTACCTCACTGTTTAGGCTAGGTCCCACTGTCCGACGGATGCAAAACATATGCATAAAGGACACAGTGGACCAGCAAAATTTTGGGGGTGGCTCCATCCATTGTCATCCGCTCCAAAAAGTGGGGAAAATTTGCATAAACAGAACGGA
>BHFT01064819.1:0-10103 GCA_004320025.1 Laticauda laticaudata | reverse complement strand
CTTAAAACAAATGATAATTAACATAGCAAAAATAAACGCAGTTATGGTAGCAAGATGAAAGAAAGAGTTAGGAGGATGTTCTGTGCAAATTCCAGGTCACAAAGTAAGGATTAAAGCCATTTAGGAATATATTTATAACAACAAAGATTAAAGCTACAAAGCCTCGAAGAGGATAATTATCTTCAACTCAAACAACAGATTGCCTGACAGACTGACAAAATGGGAAAATTTACAATTAATCATTGACTGGGAAATATCTACAATTTAAGTATGAATGTATTGTCTAGAATCTTATATTTATTCCAGACCAATGTCCACATTAGATTTTAGGGAAAGAGTTTTTTGACGACCTTAAACAAAATAATGTTAAGAATACATTTTGGAAAAGGGGAAAGAAAGCAAGAATCAAAACTTAAACTGTTACGAAGATGCAAAGAATAAGAGGAGGATTCACTTTAGCCCAACATGTGGGAGATATATTATCAAGGTGACAAATTTTTGATGTTGGGTAAAAGGACATGGATAGATATTAAGGGAACAGTAGATTAGCTACTTTACTAAGGACATGACTTGCTGTTTGCGGATGGCAGCTTTCCTCTGGTTATAAGGGCACTAACAACACAAGGAGCATTTAGAAACATTATATTCAAAAGGCATTGTTTTTAAACTGGGAGACCGAGAGATTAAAAAAAAGCAATCATAATTTAAAATTCCATGATGGGATATCTACCATTGAAAGCTTCTTTACTTATCTAACATAACATAGTAAAAAGGAACAAGCAGTTAACTAATGGCTGAGATTATTGAAAGGATCTTATAAACAGAAGGTTTTTAAAGATAAGTTAACTTTGATTTAGATAATTTGATACGGTACTGATGAAAAAGATAATTTTTAAAAACTTATCGGACAGTTTACTAGAACTTTTAAATTTGCAGGCAGGAACAAGTTAAGAACCACATGATTGCTTGGGGGGAAATTTTGGATATGGGACTTGACTTGAGAAATGGCAAAAATATGGTCTAAAAGTATAAAATGACCAGCATCAACTGACTTATCTAAAGAAAATATGTCAAAATGTCTTTACAGGTGGGCATCTACCCCTACGAAGAATATGCAAACGAAATGAATTCTCAAAAGATAAATCAGATAAATGTTGAAATGTCATCAGATTACCTGGTTCAATTTCCATTATGTGGTGAACATGTTCGAATTGCACAAAAGAATATTCGACTAAAATCCCACACATGGTTGCGCGAAAAAAAAAATGATAAAAAACACATAGACTTTAAATCAGAGATATTTTTAAAGTTGGGATCCATACCAGACAGTATTACAAGTAAAAGAATTAATATTGATTGTGAAATGTTTAAAAAGTGCGCTAGAATTGCATCTGCCTAAGAACTTCCGGAAAAATGAAAAAAATACCCACGCAGGAGGAGGTTATTAAGAAAATTATGGACTGTGCTGAAATGAGTAAATTGGCATTGAAATTAGGAAACAAAGAACCGATAAACAATTTTTATAGTAGATATAGGCTTATTTATCACATCGTTAGATAAAAAGACATCCGATAATGAAATAGGACAAGAAGTTTATAGTAGAAAGATAATAGATTGATACAGAATATAACACAAAATATATAACCAGTTTGATGAATGTATAATACAAAGTTTGATGAATAAAGTCTAGTAGATATCTCATATGAAATGATGGAATAATAGTTAAGTCAGAAGAAATGATTAATAACTGATAGATATATAAGCACTATTGTTAGATGGCAATATGAGAACGCTTTACAACTTGTGAGTAAAGCCCCTATGTCACACTGCTCCACCAACAGCATGAAAAGAGATATAAAACGGAGAAAAACACTTCGCACCACTTACTGGATAACGCGATGCTTCCGTTCTGGTAACTCACTGCCTCCATTTTGCTTCCTCTCTTCATCCGTCCAAGCACTCCGTCTATTGACGTTTGCATCCGCTCGAAAGGTTGAGCTGCTCAAAACTTTTTAGACGGAAAAATGTAATCCAATGCCATCGTTCTGCATCTCTTAGCGCAGTACGGGGGAATATCCATTTCTGCAGTCCATTACGCATCTGCTTAATATCCGATTTTTAGGCATCCGCCCTGTGCATCCGTGCAACTCAAATCCATTCCCAGCGTGAAACGGATGCCACGAGAGGATAGCGTGAACGGATGACTGCAGCATTAGGAGCAAAGACGGGAGAAAGGATGAAAAGTGAATGGCCAAATCCGCATCTGCATCATTTCGCCCTAATGCCATCCGCCTCTTTCACCGCTCTGCATCGTCTTTGCATCCTCTACGCTCATTCCAAGCCAAACCACTCTGCATCCGTCTATCGCATCCTCTAGCGCTCCTCTATGCACTTCCTCTACGCCATCCTCTTACGTCATGCCACTCTGCATCCGCCTCTGCATCCGCTCCTGCATCCGCCTCTGCATTCCGCCTTCCATCTGCCTTCCATCCGCTTCCATCCGCTAGCTTCCGTCTTGCGATCTCTTTCTTTCCATCCACTCTGATGTCCTCCCCACGTTCCTCCTACCGTCTCCTTTCCGTGTAATCGGCTTTGACTTATGCAATAATTTTCTTGCCCTCTTCTAGAGAGGTGATCAGGATCAACAAATGGATGGAACATTCTTTCTCGTCTGGTTGTCCTTTTCTTTTGACAAAGCTTTTGCGATCCCATTGGCCAGTGGTGACAGGCGCCATTAAGGACCATGAAAAAATAGCACTCAAATGATGCACAAAAGAATTTTGTAACCAATTGACACAATTATGTTTACAATTGAAAGATAGGTTTTATGTTTTTATGTTTTTGTTTGTTATATACAGCAACATGATATACCCTATACACATATATTAATAATATATATATATATATTTGTGCCTGTTTAAAGCTTCCTCTGCGGGTATTAGTCCCACGTTCACTTGTTAGTTCTGTATAAGTGCTGATCAGCAACGTCCCTTACAGCAGAATCTCATCTCGCCATCATCAGGGCTATTCCTTATGCGACCAGTGTCTGTATGGAAACTGATGAGCACACACTCTGCCA
The DNA here is from genome assembly GCA_004320025.1 of Laticauda laticaudata. Lineage (NCBI taxonomy): Eukaryota > Metazoa > Chordata > Lepidosauria > Squamata > Elapidae > Laticauda > Laticauda laticaudata. Next base: position 7,024 of record BHFT01064819.1, on the reverse strand, counting down.
TACAGAAGCTGATGATGGACAGATGCGCAGGCGTTCTGCTGAGAAACGTTGCCCCTACAACTTCTAACAGATACTACAATGACGTGGATGAAATACCCCGAAGCACAGCTAAACGTACTCTATACCATATATATTTGGTTTTCAAGCTTTCGCCGTATCCCTATTGAACGCCTACCAGGTACCCTTACATGCTGGTGCATGTTTAGCTTCCTATTGCTGTGGGTATTATCCCACGTCATTGTAGTTTGCCGTTAAAGTTGTAGCAACGTTTCAGCCAGAATTCACTCTGTCCACATCATCAGGCTTCTGTATGGATGTGAGTCTCACAGCTCGCTGGGGTTTAAATTTGAGGCGGCCATTCTGATTGGCTGAGGAGCACTGGGTTTGTGTTCATTGACTTGGAGTCTTCAATTGATTGTTTGCTGGTTTCATTTCTGTCTGGTTTTTGCTTGGCTTTGATATGCATGCAACACTCTGTTTCTGTGTAGTTGGAGCGTCCTTTCAAAGTCAGCCTTCAACTGACTCCGTCGTGAGGGGATGGCTGCCCTAATTCAATTAGCGCAACCTGTGTCATTAGAAATTGGTGTTTCACCTCGGGGGTGCCTGGTGGGGGGTGTTTGAGTTGGAGGCATCAGAAGGGAGTCTAGTGTCAGGTGTGGGGAGGTTATGAGTTTGGAACCAGGCATCAAACTTTGGAGTCTGTCTCTGCTCAGGTGCCTGGGGGCCTCCGGTGGGGGGGTTGTTTGAAGTGGAGGCAGTCAGAGGGAGTCTGTATGTGCTCAATGTGAGCTGTAGGGGGGTTTGTAGTTGGATTGCCATCACAAGGGACGTCTACCCAGTGCTCATCTGTTTGTCCTGTTTTTGTGGTCGGAGATCTTTTCTATTGACGAGTGCACTGGTTTCAATGAGCTGACAGTCTGCTGGAATCATCTCTTCTATTCATGACACTTGCTCAGGATCTTTTTCCCAATCTCTATCGGCTCTCCCTGATGATTCTGGTGGTTTGGAGGTTTCTCTAATAGTAGCCGCTAGGGTTTTGAGTGCACCATTGAAGTTGATTGTTGTGACCCTGCGGTTTCTTCATGTGTTGGCACTATGCGTGAGCAGGTTGTTCCCAGCCTTTTTTACTCTGCCATTTTTGTGTTCATCTAGGCGCAGCGAGGTACTTATTCTTTACAGATATGTGGACCGCCGGCATGATGCTACAATGAATGTTCGTATATTGCCTTGGTTTCCAGGTCAAATGTCTTTGCGGCGTTCCTCAGGATGGCTGCTATTTTTTGTTCCATGTTTTGAATGCAAGTCCGTTGACTGTGATGCCTGTGTAGTATCCTTACTGATTTCTATCTGTTAGTACCTCTTATGTAGGGCAAGACAGCTGTTCCATACGCTGTTTATCTTCTTAGGTCTCTGTTATTGCTCTTGCGAGTGTACCCTGTTTTTGTGGAGTAGGTTTGACGTGATTTTGCCTTTTTTGGAAGCCATTGAGCTGTCGCATTACTTCAGTCTTTATATGTGTCTTATGTGCCAGGCATTTGGTTCTGCGTAATCTAGTGTTTTCGCCCACGGAAATTTATCTGTGTTGGGTGGCTGGTGGATTTCGGGCGCTTGAATGTAGCGGTTTGGTGGTGTGTTTTTCTTTTGGTATTTATGGTGGCTGTGTCCCAGTGTGCCGATCTGTTCTTTTCTAGATTGAGTACCGCATGTCTAGCGAGGAATGGTAGTTGCTTGTTTACTTCCCGTTTCCATGGTGGAACTTGATTCTTGGGGTTGTGTTGTCTTAGCGATGTAGTTAGGAAATTGCTTTACGGAGCATTTCTCTCCCACATGCGCGAGCCAAAAAACAAGTCATACACAAATGCATCTCTAGTCACCATCATGATGTCTATCCTAGCTCACATTAGTTTGGGATCGCTTCTGAGAGTCATGCACATAACCACTCAGGAACGCCTCATCGCGCATCGAGCGCCAACTCTACTACGACAGCGCGCAACCACACCCACCGGGACATCCGCGATGGCCGTGTCACCCAGCCGAGTCAGTTACGATCCACGGCCGGCGCGTCCCTGATGTTCAAATTCTCCATAAAGGTTTGCACATGACGAGGTGACAGTGGTACTCCCATAGGGGGCTCCTATAAATCTTGCTTTATCTTTGTCTTTGTATATGAAATATTGTGTTGGTTAGGCCGTTATTCCTGTTAGTTCCATGAGGTCTTTAGCTGGTTGGTATTTAATTTTTTGATTATTTCACAGAGTTTCTTATATGGACTTGACGTAATCTATGAAAACCACTCGAAACTTACAAGCCAGATCTTCTTGTTCCAGGTGTACGATCTTGATCATTTCTAAGATAGTGGTATGAGTTTTGTACATATGAAGCTGCGGTTCCAGCATGGGCTGTAGTTTTTCTGCTAAGTATTTAGCTAGGTTTTGTAATGGTGTCCTATGGAGCTGACTCGACTATGGCGTCTTGAGAGGTATGCCTTCTTTGTGTATTTTGGACTCGGAGGCCGTATAAATTTGGGCATCTAGAAGATTGTTTTCTTGGGATGATCGTCGTTGGATTATCTCCTCGGTTTTATCTTTATTTATTTTCAAACCTGCTACTTTTCCATATTCTTCTATCTTTTCTATTAATTTAGGTGCTGTTTCTAGTGGATCCTCTAATATAAATACCAGGTCATCTGCAAAAGCTTGCAATTTATACTCTTCCTTTTTAATGTTCATTCCTTTTATTTCTTTTTCTTCTCTCATGTTCCTATTCAACACTTCCAATGTTAACACAAATGACAGAGGGGACAGTGGACAACCTTGTCTTGTCCATTTTCTTATATCTATAGAATATTTTAACTCTCCATTTATCATAACATTTGCAGTTTGCTTATATCGTTTCTACGGCTTGACTATTTTTTTTACCAAAGCCCATTTGTTCCAGTTGCAATAACATAAATTGCCAACTCGCATTGTCAAAGGCTTTTTATGCATCTAAAAACATCAGAGCCATTTGCTTTTCAGGATGTCCCTCATAATATTCTAAAGTATCCAGAATTATTCTCATATTATCTCTGGAGCTTTTAAAGAACAGATTAGACAACCATTTGTCTGAAATGGTATAAGGCCATGATGGTGAACCTATGCCACGCATGCTGAAAGTAGCACACAGAGCCAACTCTCCAGGCACGCTGGCCATCACCAGTTGATCTTCTGCGTTCCGGCGCATGCATGTGCACCAGCTAGCTGGCCTTCATGCCTGTGGGAGTGCCAGAAAGTGGAAGAGTAGCTCCTGGTATTCACATGTGCGTCGGCCACCTGGTCTTATGGTTTCTAAAGCACATGCACACATGAAGACTAGCTGACCAGCACGTGCATGAGCATTAGAAACTGACTAGCGAGCTGGTCTTCACATATGTATGCTCATTAGAAGCTGGAAGACCAGCTGATGTGCATTAGTGCATTGAGAGCTGCTCTTCTGGTTTCCAGTGTGTGCGCATGTGCACATGCACATGTTGGCACTCGGTACAAATTGGAAACCTCCAGTGATCCACAACTTCTGAAGTAAGTCATTCCATTGATGAATTGTTCTAACGTTCTCCTTATCTAAACACATTTCTATTAAATGTCAAGCACTTATTCATAGTGGTATTACTATTATATCTTAAGACATACCCTTCAGAAATTAAGAAATTTAGAGAAACTGGGTAAATGTACAGAAATTGGACAAATGTAGAAAAAACTATCTATTTAGTTGTTTCTGTCCATAATGTTGGTGGATAATTGTTAAGATAATTTTATTAAGAATTATTTATGTAAAGAATAAAAGCTGATACAAACTACAGAATCTACAAACTAGTAAAGAAAGGGAGGGAAGGATGTTGAAAAAGGAAAAAAAAGAGGAACAAAGAAAGAGAAAAAAGTAATTTCCTCCTTCAACCCAGCAGGTAAACACAATTTTAATAGTATATCAGCATCTCTAAATAGAATAATCTCTGTTCTCCTCACAGCTCATCTCTTAGATAAGGGAGAGAAAATCAAAATGCTATGTCAATCAATCTTTTTATCAGTAAAAGTTCACTAAAGGCCACCAGATATGCCTATTTTCTTCTTTTAACCTTGGCCAAACAAGCCAATCTTATAAATATTCCCTGATTTTGTAAAAGATATACTTTGACCCTTTAAAAAAACAAAAAAAGGGCGGGGGGGACAAAGGTAATTTTTTTGCTCATCTGTGTTTCAAAGCAAGCATCCGTCAGAACTTTAACAGCTTTCTTTAGTGTCCATAATTTTCCAAAGCACCAGAGGGAAAAACAAGAAGCAACTGATGGAAACTAACAAAGAAGAGAAGCAACCTAGAACTAAATAGAAATTTTCTGACAGTGAGAACAATTAATCAGTGGAATGGTTTGCCTTCAGAAACTGTAGGTACTCTATCACTGGAGGTTTCTAAGAAGAGACTGGACAGCCATTTGTCTGGAATGGTGTAGGATCTCCTGCTTGAGCAAGTGGTTGTAGTAGAAGACCTCAAATGCACCTTCCAGCTCTATTATGCTATTATTTAGTTGGAATAAATTGAAAACCTCCAGTGATAGAGCATCCACAACTTCTGAAGATAAGCTGTATCATTGAGGAATTGTTCTAACATTCTCCCTTTCGAAACCACATTTCTATTAAATGTCAAGCACTTATGGAGTTACTCTATATTCTGTGTTTTGTTTCTGATCACAAACAGTTCTTCCAAATCTTAGCAGAGCTCTTTGTATATCCAGAAGGGGGAAATATTCAAAACAATTTCCCAGTTTGATGTCTGTCATCTCCTCTAGGTAAAAAGTGATCCATCACATACATTTGCATTTTATCCGTCTATTTTCAAATAAGTTATAAGAAGAGATTGGACAACCATTTGTCTGAAATGGTATAGTTTTCTCCTGAGCAGGGGTTTGGACTAGAAGACCTCCAAGGTCCCTTCCGACTCCGTGATTCAGTTATCTTTCCTTTGTTTTGGAAAAATTATGTCAAATTGGTTGCAGCATCCAGTGGCATTTTTGCTCACAAAGCTGTCTTGCTAGGGAACAAAAAAGACAGCAAGGCATCTGCTCATCGTGGCGCAAGCAGGAAGTCAACTTGGGTGGAGAATCTCAAAAAGCAGCACGGGACAAAATACTGAAATATCCACAATGGAGGAATGGATCATGAAGGTGGAGAAGTTTTTGGGAATGGCAAAATTAACTTGATTGGGGATAAGATAACGAGCGTTCTTATTAAACGACTGGAAAGCTCTTATGGGCTTTTCTCTGAAGGTGGAAAAAATGAACTGGTAATGTATGGATTTGTTGATTAAAAAGGGGTTGAACCATGTTGTACTTTTAAACAGGGAGAAGAGATAATGTATTTGTTTGTAACTATTGGAAAAAAGACTGACAGTCCTTTCCTTTCCTTTCCTTTCCTTTCCTTTCCTTTCCTTTCCTTTCCTTTCCTTTCCTTTCCTTTNCCATACCATACCATACCATACCATACCATACCATACCATACCATACCATACCATACCATACCATACCATACCATACTACACCACATCACACCATACCGCACCGCACCACACACTACACACACCACACCACACCATATCCCTACCTGCATTATATTTTTTTTGCTTTTTCTTCGATCTTTCAACCTCTATTTTTTTTTAAAAGTCACTCTATATAGTTTCATAATGGCCAGCCAACTCACACAATTTAATGCAAGCTAGGATTACTAATTTTGAAGCTATCTTGCAAATCAACATATAGTTCTCTGTATCCCATCAACTCAAAGGAATGTCCCTTGTTTTAACACATACTCAGGATGTTGATGCCATTAATTCAATATTAGTACCAGTACTTTCAATTCATTTGATTATTTAGCTTCTTTGGTTGTAATACAGATGTAGAGTTTTACTGGTCTCCATCTGCTCACATCTCAATGGATATTTAAAGTGAACATTGACTTGAAAATAACAGCAGAACATCCCAGCCTAAAAACAAAACCCCAATATCTTTATTGTGTTGTATAACAAATGTATGCATGCATGCATAGACACAGAGACACACATGTAGGGCAATACAAGGAAAGTTGACAGCATGGGGATTTGTCACTAGCAAAATTCTGATTGTGGACAGATGTAATCTGCTCCACCTGAATCCCTGCCAAGCTGTAGGGAAGACCCAGGGGACAGATTCTGTACCTATGGACCATAGAAGGTTGAAGAGGAAGGTTCATCACTCAAGGGGGGCATACATGGTTAGCATGACAAATATGTCAGCTTCAACACTGAACTTCTCCAGAAGGAAACCTCAAAGAAAAATAGAGTACTGAAAGAAGAGAATAGCTCAGGGTTGAACTGTGGAGTCCTTGATGTTCTCTGAGCTTGGTTGTTTTCTTGCAGATGTTTCATTACCCAACAAAGCAACATTATCAGTACTAGAAGGAGGTGGGGTTTGCTTTCATTTTATTTACTCGCGGTTTGTCCTGGTGGGAGTAGTCTTAGTGGTAATGTATTTGGGTTGTTTACACTAAGCTTTTTTTGTCTGAGTTGGTAATTCCATGATTAAAGTACTGTTTGCTTCTTGATTGTTGGTCTACTGTTAAACTTTGTGTTAATCTCTGCTCCTTGAGGTGTTGCTTGCTAGTGAAGAGGTGTTTTGGTCTTTTTGGTTTTCTTTTTAGTTTTTTGCTTGTTTCATTGGAATGGCATGTATTGTTTATCTCTTTATGCCTGTTGATGGCCAGTTTGTCTGAGTGTCAGGCTTCCAGGAATTCTCTAGCATTTATAGACTTGGCTTCTAGGATGATCACAAAGTTTCCCAGTTGAAATCATGATCTGATCATGTCTTGTGAAATGAAAGATTTTTTTCATCATTCTTCTGATAGCGGTGTTCATGTGTGTGTTCTGCTAAGTCCTTCTCGCTCATACAAGCTAAAGGCCCTGTCACACTGCCCAACGGATGCAAAACGGACACAATGGATGAGCAAAATGTTCCATCCATTGT
>BHFT01064818.1:0-17143 GCA_004320025.1 Laticauda laticaudata | reverse complement strand
TTGATTAGTTTCCACCCACTGCTTCTTGTCCTGCCTTCAGGTGCTTTGGAGAATAGCTTGACTCCCTCTTTTTTGTGGCAGCCCCTAAGATATTGGAACTCTGCTGTCATGTCGCCCCAGTTTTTCTTTTTATCACACTGGACATATATAATTCCAGCAACTGTTCTTCTATATTTTAGCCTCCAGTCCCCTTTGTTGTTTTAGACAACTGTTTTAGTCTTTGTTGTTTTAGAACAGGCAAAAAAAGTATTTTATATAACACATAATCTTTCAAATGACAAATCATAAAATATGATGACTACTAAAATTGATTGGTTCTGAAAGGTAATTTGGTTAATTCTAGGTGAATATTTCTCCCAATGACTGCTAGTTTTAAGTGTACCTCCAGGTTATGCAAGAGGATGTCTCCAAATAGCAGCTGGAGGGTTAAAAATATGTGTGAGAGAAATATCACCATATCTGGATTAGAAGCATCTAGTTGCTTCCTGAGAAACTAAGTACTGGACTGAAAGGCCAACAGTCTGACAAGGCTATTCTTATATTCTTATTAATCCTAAATAGAGCCATCTATGTAGAGTTGAAAACATTCTAAAAAATTTTCACTATCCTGTTCAACTCTTATAGTAAACTTGACGGTGCCCAGTGGGTAAGACAGTTGGAACCATTATATTAAAACAGGAAAATGTTGTTAATTAACAGTTACAACAATTAATCTGTCCTTTTCCAGAGGAAAAGATTCTAGAATTTGCTTCATAAGTCTTACTCAATTATTGTTCCTTTAGATTAGAGGTGGGGAACGATGCTCCTTTTATGACTTGTGTACTTCAACTCCCAGAATTCCTGAGCCAAATGGGTTCAGGAATTCTGGGAGTTGAAGGCCACAAGTCATAAAAGGCCATAGTTCCCCACCTCTGTTCTAGTTATTTACTTCTTCCTAAAAGTTAATAAAAATTAAGCAACAGGGGGAAGAGGCCAACAGTTTGTCTATAGGTCACTCACAGTCTCCAGCCGCACTTTTGCAATCCCTGGGACTCTCAAAATTGTGCTACTGAAATCTGGTGGCACATGATCAGGTTATAGCAGAAAGAAACTTGCTTTGCTTTTTTTTTTCCCTTAGGTTTTTTAAAATTTATTTTTAAATTTTAATTATGAGAATACAACACAATACATTCAGCTTAGCTTTGTTATATACATTTTACTTCATCATTTATAATCTCCTTATTTAATATATTAATTACTAATTAATTTAATCATAACTACTAATATTTTGACCTTGTCTTCTGCTATACAACCATTGATAAAATTTATTCCATGTTTTATCACATTTAGATTCTCCTTTGTCTTTTATTTCTAAAGTTAACCTACCTGATTCTGCACATGCCATAATTTTTCTTATTATTTCTGTTTCTGGAGGTATGATTTCATTTTTCCAATATTATGCATATAATATTCTAGCCGCCTTCAATACATGTACTAGTAGATACATTATTTCCTTCTTAAATTTTTCTGATACTATCCCTCGGTTTTGTATACAGAAAGACAAACAACAAGTGGGTCATTACATAATATATCCCAGCCCCTTGAACTGGTGGACACTGGTGGCCCTATCCCAGGCTTCCCTCAAATAGCTGCAACTCAAAGGGTAATCTCAGAAAAGACAGTCTGATTTAATGAATAGCAGAGTAATAATAATAAGTCTTTGTTGATTAGCCCTTGATCTGCATATGTGGGATTGATTGGGGTAGATTGCAAGGGTGACTCTGAAATATAATATTATTATATTTTATCTATATTTTAAATTATTGTACATTATTAAAATTTTATTTTGGATTGTATTTTATTAAATACAATTGTATTTGTATTATTTTATTATTTCATCTTAAATCATATTTTGTCTAGATTTCATTTTAAATTGTATTTTATTAATTTCCATTTTAAATAGTATTTTATCAAATTTCATTTTGAATTGCTTTTATTAAATTTTAGTAACAAATTGTTGCTGGANCTTTGATATGGCCCAAGGGCTAATCAATAAAGCCTTATTATTATTATTATTATTATTATTATTATTATTATTATTATTATTATTATTATTATTATTATTAGAATAGCAGAGTGAAACTGTTCATGTGAGAACTTTTGCATCATTTTCAAAGCATACCTAGCAAAGAGTAATACTTTGCATGGAAAACTGCCAAGCACATGTACCTTATAAAGATTATTCACAGGATATGAGTCCCTTTCACCTTTTATCAGAGTTATTGTTACATTCTAACTAGTCACCTGTGCAAGTAGTTTTTTTTAAATACACATTTACTGGTTTACTTACTCAGTTTCTATTTTTAGTTTTTCATATCCTAGCTTCCCCAGGAACCTTTTATTTATTGTCTCCCAGACAAGTTTTATAATGGACATTTTAAAATACCTGGTTCTGTAAATTATCTGCTGTGTTGTTTTTTCCATGACAAACTCATCAGAACACAGTGTGACAGAGGCCACTGATCTGTACTATTTCCCTATTTGTCTGGGGATTGTGCTATCATACTTCTAATTCTCTGGCAAGGTAATGCACAGGGATGTATCATTCTGTGAATTCAAATAATGCTCAGGTTTTGTCTTTTGATGAGTTGTTCAGTCCATTCTCTCATTGTAAGTATTCCAAAAATTCTGCCCAGCCTCGCCAGTGTAAAAAATGGCCTGGAGCCAAAGGTTGGATCTAATGCCTTAGTATGGTAAAGCTGTAACTTTACGCACATGGAATTTAATGCTTACATAAATGCTCACAGCTTGTGCTGTAAGAACTGCAATCCTAAATACCCCTACCTGCACACTAATTCACTCATAATTTATTTCTTAATATGTTCCAAGCAACACAGCAGGATAAATAAACATCTGTTCCTCAGATAGAACCACACAGACATGGGGAAAATGTATGCCAACCTCTTTTACTTAGAAATTAATATGAATCACTCTTGTGCTGGGAATAATTATTTGTTTATATTACTGCACAGCGGGGGGAAGAGCTATGGTTAGGTTGCCACATTATAATCTTGTGTGATCCCATTGACTTTATAGATCCCCTGAGCATTAATTCTTTTGGAGTGCCTCCCAGAGATGAGCTTAATCTAATTTTTCTCCTTATCTGATGGGCTTTCCTGCCACCCAGCTAGGCAATAGCACAGTGAAATGCTATTAAAAAGTAGTGAGATCACTCTGTGCCTGTGCCCAATAGATTGGCTAATGTGAACTTAGGACTTCTGTAGCCGCAAGTGTTGTTTTCTAGAAGTCAGCTTGAATCTAAAGGCAGACCACCACAGCAGAGGCTGTGCAAAGTTTTTTAGTGAATTTAAGAATAGAAAGCAGGAAGATCAAGAAAATCCAGCAGCAGAAACTTTGGATTCAGGAGAAATGATTTGCCTTGATTTAAATCCAGTTAAATAATTTATGTTAGATCTCTCAGTGACTTTGATACTATTCACCACAATATCCTACTGGGCCACTTTCAGGGATTGACACTTGGGGGACTATACTGCAACATTCCTTCTCATAAGGACTTCTCCAGCTAATGTGCATGGGAGATTTGCATGTTATGCCAGGTTTAATATTTACACCCATTAACAATCACATATTGGGGGAAATAATATGGTGGTTCCTGGTACAGTGTCTTCATTATACTATTGATGGCCAACTGGACTTCTTCATCCAAGACTTAGATGATAGAAATGTTCTGACCCAGAGTCTGTAAGGGATTGGCTGGATCAACACAACTTTCATTATGTTAAAGTCAATCCTTCCCTATCTTGCTATATTTAAGATCAATTTATGTTTATAGCAAAGAGTATCCTTATCCTCTTTAAGCTCTAAAATGGGTGAAAACCACTTTTGGAACTGTAATGATTAAAATTATATGAAATGCTGTTTCCAGGAGGTTTTCCCCCTAAAAGCCATTTAAAACATGGCTTTCTTTCAATCTATGTTGATTAAATTTTCTAAAATTTATTAGGTATTTGCAATTGTCATAACATGGGTCATAGTGAGGTTGAGTTAATGCAGGCAAGTGCTTGGAATCCTGTGTTTAGTTACCTATCAATATATCCATTAAATGGAAGTTACAAGTAGAGAACTGCCCAGTGGTGGTGATGGGCCATCTGCTGAAATAAAGCCAGGTCATGGCACACACTTCAAAGTAAATCAGGAAGCCTATACTTATGGAGTCTGTCTGGCAAGAACAAAGAATGTTTATCCACAGGAGATATGCATGTGTAAATCTTGTAACAATCCTGGCTAATTGGAAAGCTGATAAAAGTAACACGAATTAGCCAACTTGCAGATCTCAGCTAACAGTTATGGATAGAGATGGCCTGCAGCAAATCAAATGAGTATTAGATAATTCCTAAGGCATTCATTAGCTAAGACTTGGGAACACGGACAGCTAGAGACCAATAGAACAAATTGTAGAATTATTATTAAAATGTTTATTAGGTGATATGTCTCATTATCTCACTTTGTCCCACCTTCTCCTTTGGTGAAAATGTATAAAACTTGTTCAATCCTTTGTTCTTGGCTCTTGGCACTTTGACCAGGAGCCCTTTTCCTTAGAGTACTTCAATAAAAAGCAATCAGAAAACCTGTACCTCGTGTCTGGCATCTGTCATTGGCTTTGGCACCAGGCTGAGACCCGAATTGGGGACAATATTGGGTTTCAAAATAGTTTACCACCAGTTCAGTGGATGTGGCTTAGTAGGCATGCTTTGCATGTGTGCACACATACTTTGCAAATGTACATGTCAAATGCGAACTTTGTGCAGGCACAGAGGCTTTCCAACTCACCTCCTGCAATCCTGCACTCTCCTTGTCATTTCAGCAGCTGACACATGGCAATCTGCTGTGCCATGCAAAGCAGCTGCACTCAAAAAGCAGGGAATAAAGCAGGGAATAAGTAGTATGGGAACCCAGGCAGGTGGGCCCAAGAGCAGCTCCTCAGAGACAACTGGTTCAGTCTCCACTGATCTTTGGTGCTACTGGTACGCCAGAACCTGGGCGAACTGGTAGAATACCACCACTGCTACTATTAACCCTCCAGACAGTCTTCTCCTCATCTTTGGTGACACCCCCTTACTGCCTAAGCAGACCCACCATCCCATTCTTGGTGTGCCATCGCACAGAGCCAGGTTAATTGCAAGAATGTTTGTCAACTCCTCCCAGAGCCATTGAGATAGCATGCTCTGGGTTTCTTCCATTAAGCAATGCCATCCTATGGAATCCAAGAATCATGCATTGTCTATTACAGCATTTTCTATTTCTATTGCATGTGGAACTACATCTAACTGGAGATCCAGATAATCCAGACCTAATGTTCTTTCATTAGATATTAAAGACTTAGTTGTTCCCTATAGTATTTCGCCTGGAGTATTAGAAAATCATGTTAGTTTGGTTCTCCTTTATTGATACTTTGATTTAGTTGGTTTGGAATGGTTATTTTTTTATTTTGTTTTCAGCTTTTTTTTTTTTAAACTGATTTTAAAATGGGATTATCTTTTTCAACCTCTGACACATGGTGTACTGATTGATTATGCTGTTGGACTCCAAGTGCAGCATTGCTTGCCTGGGAACCTGGCAGCTCACTGGTAGCTGGAGAGGCTTCTTCAGTGGTTCAGTGTCACTTGCCTTGGAGCCTGACAGCTCACTGGTGGTCAGAGAGGCTTCTCCTTCCCCAGCAGCTCCCAAACTAAATGTCACCCTAGCTGTGGCTGGCGTCGCACTACGTCTGGTGTAGAATAGAATAGAACAGAACAGAACAGAACAGAATAGAATAGAATAGAATAGAATAGAATAGGAGTACTTTATTGGCCAAGTGTGACTGAACACACAAGGAATTTGTTTTGGTGTAAATACTCTCAGTATACATAAAAGAAAAGATACATTCATTAAGAATCAAGAATTCATAACGTACAACACTTAATGATAGTCATAGGGTACAATCAGAAATCAAATTCATTACCAGGAAACAGTCAATATAAATTGTAAGGATACAAGCGACAAGTTACAGTCTGAACATCCACAAGTGGGAGGAATGGGTGATAAAGGAGTGATGAGAGATTAACAGTGATAGTTAGTGCAGACCTTTGTAAAAGATTTGAACAGTGTTGAGGGAATTATTGTTTAACAGATGATGGTTTTCGGGAAAAACTGTTCTTGTTGTCTGGTTGTTTTCTGGTATGCAGTGCTCTATTAGCATCTTTTTTGAGGAAGGAGTTGAAACAGTTTATGTCCAGGATGTGAGGGGTCTGTAAATATTTTCACATCCCTCTTTTTGGACTCGTTGCAGATACCAGGTCCCTCGGACTGAAGGCAGGTGAGTAAGTAATTGTTTTTATGCAGTCCTAATTATCCTCTGTGTCTGTTCCTGTTGTGGGTTGCATATACCAAACCCAGAAGTTATAGAGTACAAGATGAATAGACGGCAATAATTCCTCTGTAGAACTTGTATCAAGCAGCTCCTTGGGCAGTTGCAGAATATTCTTATAGCCACCAGACTTGAAATTCTAGACCTAGAAAACTAGAACTATGCTGGCCTTTTTTTATTTCCAAAGGGGGTTTCCCGAATTTTCTTTTTTAAAAGGGGTTAAATTTTAGTATAATTAAAATCATACAGCAATGCCTACCTGTCAATAAATATTTCAGCTTTAACCATTAACAACAAAGAGCAAATAATAGACACAAACTCAAGATCAATCACATCCAAATTGATTTGCAGAAATACGATTTCAACAACAGAGTGGTTTCCAATGTCTTAATACTCTACCTGACACTATGGTTTCTTCCCCAAACCCCAAAAACTTTAACCTTAGGACTGTTCTACTATTGACCTCACCCCTTTCCTAAGAGGTCTGTAGGGGGTGTGCATAAATTGCACCAACATTGCCTACCACCCTGTCCTATTGTTTCTTTTATTTTTTTTTAATTTTTCTGTATATGTATCCATGTATTCATAACTATGTTTTTACTTATACCTATTATCTTGTAAGCAATTGACAAAACAAATAAATAAATAAAATAAAAAGTTTAAGCTTTCTGAGTTGGCGCAGAAAGAACATTCTTTGTTGTTCTTATTTGATGACATTTTTGAAATAGGTGTCCATTTTAAATAGGTATCTATTTTAGGTGATATAGTAGAACCTAGAAATTTGAAGGTCTCTACTGTTGATACTGTGTTGTCTAATATTGTAAGAGGTGGTATTATGGGAGGGTATCTTCTAAAGTCTACCTCCATTTCTACGGTGTTCAGTTTCAGATTGTTCCGGTTACACTACGAGGCAAGTTATATAACCTCCTGTCTGTATGTGGATTCATCATTGTCTCAAATGACACCAATCACTGTTGCATCATCTGCAAACTTCAATATTTTAACAGATGGATTGTTTGAGATGCAGTCATTGGTATATAAAGAGAAGAGAAGTGGAGAAAGCACACAGTCTTGGGGGGCCCCTGTACTGATTGTACAGGTACTGGATGTGTTTCTGGCTAGCTTCACCTGCTGCTTCTTGTCTGTTAGCACACGTGACATGGCTCTGATCCCGGAGTTTCACTCCCATGCTGAGGAAGTAACAGCTGAGAAGACAACTGACAGTGTGGTGGCTGCGGCGAGAACCAGTGGCTGTGGCAAATCAAATCATGGAAGCTGAGGGACATGTGGCAGTGTGTGGGAGCAGGGGAGCACTGGGTGGTAGGTGGTTGGTGCATGAGGTGGGGATTTATTAAGTTGAAGCGATATGAGATAGGGGAATTACAGGGATGAAATGTTCAGGTAGCAGCTGGAAGGGATAAGGGGCTAGGCAGAGCCAGGAGTGTAGAGGTATGTAGGTGAAGCTGTGGCTGTTGACTGATAAAAAGGAATGAGGAACAAAAGCTCTCAGTTCTCACCTTACCTGGCTTTGAGTCATTCCTGGTGGAAGAGAGTGTTTGTTGCTAGCTTATCCTGGAATAAACCATCATTGCTCTACCCAGAAGCTGGTGTCTTTATTCAATTTGATAAGACAAGTCTTCCAGACTCAAGTGCCAGCTGAGATATAGTTATAATTTTATTCAGTCGAGTTCTGCAGTTTTCTGATTTTAATTTATTGTTCATCATCTAAAGCCACAGTGATGTGGCCATGTCCCTATTTAACTGAATGAATGAATGAATGAAAGAATGAGTGAGTGAATAAAATGGTAGCAGAACTAGCAGCACATGGCAGGCAAAACCTGACTTTCTTCCCCAATTTAAATCAAACTTTTATGTAAGCTGAGTTTTAGAGAAATCACAGAATATATGATGGATGCTACAGAGAGTGCTAGTCAGGTATCATGCAGGCAGATATGTCTCTGGGAAAGAAAATCACCTAATCTTATCTGTTGCACAAGCAAAAATGGCTCTAAAGGGCAGATTTTAGTGACTAGAAAAGAGAGTAAGGACCACCTGCAGTCAGAAGTAGCCAATATCTACTGGGCTGATGCCAATCCCTGACTGTCAACAATCACTGTGTGTGCCAGATCACACCCACAGATTGGGAGAAGAGGGGAAATAGTATTGTGAAACTGACACAACTAAGGACAACTTGACTGCCTCAGTGATAAGATGGCAACATCATGAGGATGTGACAGAAAGGTGGTTATCGAGGCATGTTTGTCCTGGGGGATGTGAGAAGTCAAAGTCTGCAGCCAAGAAAGAAGAGAATATTTTCAATTGTTTCTTGGCCTAAGAGATGCAAACACAAAGAAATGTTCCCCTCGCCAATGCCTGTTTTAGTTTCTATTATAATATTATACAGAAAGCAGATTTTTTAGCAATAATTTCCTTTGAATCAATTTAGAAGTGTTCTGTATAACTTGGTAGGTTCCAAGTGGTCTTTTCTGATTGGCCAAAAAGGCCAGTAGTGGATTGGTTCATTAGGAACCAATCCAAGGAGCCGCTCAAAGGTGGCAAAGTTAAAACAATGTCATTTGGCTACAAGCCGGGAGGAAAGCCTCTATAAAAGGCTTGCCCTGACTTGATACAATGTTCCATTACTGTTTGCTCTTAACTAAATAAGTTTTATTTGTTTGCGAACCCGGTCTACCATGCATCTTTTCCGGATGGAACACTGGCGACGAAGGTGGGATGCGTCCTAAAAGCGGAGACCGAGCACACGCGAGAAAACAAGCATGCTAGACGAAATGGTGGTAGCACGCCGCCACCGCACCTTTTAACCCCAGTGAAGAAAGATTAGGAAGTCTTATATCGATCAAACTTCCTGAATGTTTCTGGAGAGCAAACGAAATGGAGGAATTCTTGGATCAGTGAAAGATGCGTCTTCCCAAACACCATTGTGGGCTAGCCGTGTTCAAAATGGCAAAGGCATTGGCAATGCCCAGAGACGTGATACAGATGACCTGGTCTCGAACTTAACTGAGATGCTGAAGTCTCACGAGTGGCG
Source organism: Laticauda laticaudata (assembly GCA_004320025.1). Classification (NCBI taxonomy): domain Eukaryota; kingdom Metazoa; phylum Chordata; class Lepidosauria; order Squamata; family Elapidae; genus Laticauda; species Laticauda laticaudata. The sequence continues at coordinate 7,688 of BHFT01064818.1, read as the reverse complement.
CCAGTGGTCTCAAAATCTATTAAGGACACGAAGTTTATAAAGAGAGCCAAGGGAAGAACGAGACCACTTGCGGAATTTTTGCTGGAGCCTCTCCGCATTCGGGAGCTGCAGCAGGGAAACCAGCAACCGAAGAAAAACTCTACCAGACTGTCACTAATCGGAAGCCACACAGATGGAAAGGCAGGAGAAAAGTCCAAAAAATTGTAAGTGACCGATTGAAGGAAGCCCTTGTGAATGAATCAGGCGGTTGGTTTTCCAAACATAAAACAAAAAAGAACTCAAGGAGAGACAAAATTTAAATTCTCAAAAGACTACAGGGAAATTAGATTTTTCCGTGGTAGGCCTCAGGAACACTTCAAAAGTCACTTTTAAACAAATCACCAAAGTCCCTGCCGCTGACCATGCATCGATCGAGACTGTCCCAGCCTCCTGGGCATCGAATGGTTCGCACCCATTGGGCATACGGATGATCCAGAGTAAGGCTCAAATAGCCGCAAACGATTGGGAAGAGAATCTGCTACCACGAATTCTACGATGTACTATCGATGGCCATACGCTAGCAAGTTAACCAGGGACCTCAATTTCCTTTAGGCTTAGAATCCCCAGATAGCAAACACAATGAAGGTTAAAGCCAGATGAGTTCCCTTTGCATTAAAGCCCAAAATTAGATTTGAGCAATTAAACAAATTGATATGCACAAGGGGTTGTCATAGAAACCAAATTGACCATGGCCTAGGTGGGAGACACACTCCAAAATAGTAAACACCTGTTAATCTGACGGGTCTGTGATGCATCGTGCGGAGAGTACAAGGCTACCTCTGAACCATTGCGTCTGCAGCAATAGACGCATACTCCCGGTACCAGTTGTGCAGCACTTACTGGCACTCACCTTGGTGGAGGATCAAATTTTTGACGAAACTCGATTTGGCTCAGGCACATATCAGCAGACATTCCAGTAGAACGCCACATAACGGCCGAGGAGCAACAAACAATAGTAATGCATAAGAGGGAACTATTCACACATTTAACAGGCTTCAATTCGTGGAGTTAACGATTTGCACAGGCGTTTTCGCGAAAAGCTCTCATGGAACACCTATTTAAACGGAATATAAAGGTGGTCCGTTCAATAACTTTGATGAAGTCCTATCAATTATCCGGCAAAAAAACATGACCCAATTTAGAAGAAAGAATAAGAGATGCTAACCAAATCTTGGAGAATATGGCTCTAAAAGTAAAAAAGGAAAATAATTGTTCTGTCCTCGAGCTACCGCGCAAGTTGAATTTTTAGGGTATTTAATTGACGAAAACAAGGTATTCACCAACACGACACATATAAAAAGTCAGCAATTAAAGACATCGCACCCAGGCACCCCCAAAAAAACGGAACTTACAGGCATTCTAGGGTCTGTCAACTTTTGTACGTTATTCCTTCCCCACAAAGTCAACGATAAGCAGACATATAACACCCGTTTGCTGGATATAAACAAACGTCTGGATTTTTTCTTGGGTCATAAAAGTATATCAAAAAGCATTCCCAAAAGCATAACAAAGACTTTATTAACCTCAGACCCGCTTCTTTAAATTTCAAGTCTTTTTTTTAGTAATATACTTCATTGACGGTCACCTGTGACGCCTCAATCTTACCTCGGAGTTGTGCTCATCCTGAGCCACCAATATTACCTGATGGGAGAGAACGGCAACCGTTGCCTTTTACCTTGTAAAACGCTCTCCAAAGCGGAAAGTAACTATAGCCAGCTGGCAGGGAGGCGCCTGGCAATTGTCTTGCTGAGAGGTTAAAACAAATTTCTTCACAAATACCTTCTATGGGGGGACATTTTCCATTGTGTACTTCGTATATAATACCGTCTACTGGGATTTTTGGTGGGGAACAAACCCACACCAAATATCATCTATCCCGCACGGATGACTAGGTGGTCAGAATTCCGTGGCTACCTATTCATATATACCTTGTTGCATTCGCCTCCCGGGAAACCATAATCACCCATGCAGAACGCTTTAAAACCGAGCACCATTAACCAACGCATAGAGGACGACCCAGCTCCAACCACCGCCGCCCTACCAAGTAGAGACGCTGCCCTGAACTTCCATTGTCTGCAAATGATGATAGCCAGAGCCAACGGCAAAAGCAGTGATTTGCCCGACATTTTGACTTGGGTAGGTAAATGCTCCGGCCGAGATAAGGCCACAACAATGACTGTACGTTTTTTAACCTTTTCGGACCAGACTTAGACTGAACCTGTCAAAACACAAAGGAAGGGTTTTTATATGTGGGGTAGATTGGTGGTAAATTCCATCCAGACTGCAGGAGAAGGTGTTTATTACATGTGGGGCCACCAGGCATAGTAAAAATGAAAAGCCTGGTCCAGGAGGCTATGTCTGGTGGCCTGGTATAGACAAGGATTATTTGAACGCTGGGTTTGCAAACATGCACAAGTGTCAGAAGCTAGACCCAACACCACCCAGAAGTGCCCATACGGGACTGGGAGACCCCATGAGGCCCTTGGTCTCGAATCATATTATTTGCAGGACCAACCAGGGGCAATATGTCTTAATAGTCGTAGATGCATATTCAAATTGGTTGGAGGTTTAGTAATGTCATCCTCCACACCCTGATCTGGCCTTACAACAAACCGAATGCTTGTTTATAAAACTCTAAATATATATGGGATCTGCAAACTCATGGTTTACCCTGTTGTTATTGTCGTATCCGACGAATCCGGGCGCCACAACTAATGGCTATAACAATTTGAAATCAGTTACGTAGCATCCCTCTGCGCTGGCCACCCGGTGGCGAATGCTAAGGGCCGAACAAGTGGGTTCAGAGTTTCAAGAAGGCCTAGAAAATGGAGCCAGTGGGGAAAGTCCAGACACAGCTGAACAGCTTTACTTACACTAACAACATATCTAGCGCCGTAGTAACAACTTATAAACAGAGCCCGTCGAGAATTGTTATGGTGGGTACGCGAAACTCGATCCCATTTAAAGATAGACTACACCCAAAATTAACTGGGAGAAACCCCCGATTCGTCAGCTGATACTGCAAACTTTTTGGAAATCGGCGACCCTAGAGATCTAATGTCAATGAGAATTTTACGGGACCTTCTTTAGCTTACCAGCGCACTCATCACACAATAATAACAGGCCCCGTTCCTACCGACTAACTGTTGACTAAGGAAGAGAATGGAAGTGTCCACATAGACGAGCTTCGTTCCGATATACATCAAAGCGTAAAATGACCGTGCAACCTCAAATAATAAAAATCAACGAAAACAAACCAAATAAAAAAAGGATGTCGAAAATGAAACCATTGAAGATTAAATCTAGAACATCTACCAACCAAAAAGAAGTCACTGTACGGTTAGAATGAATAACCATCGGAGTAGTCTGCAAGCAAAGGGAAGCGCCCGGTTGAACCAGGAAGGGGAGCGCAAAAGCCTAGCTTGGAGCAACTCAAGCCCAGTACGGCAATGACTGAGACTCCCCGTTCCATGGCGGTTCCTGGAACGAGCAGGAGAGCAGCACATCGCCTGACCAAACGTTTAGAGAGTACCTAAGAGCAGAAATGAGTGCCGCGCAATGTCAACCAGGACCAGAGACCCCACACTAACCTGTCGCGACTACTTCACCTCACGTAGACTGAACTAAAGGCGAGAGGGGAGGTGTTCTGTATAACTTGGTAGGTTCCAAGTAGTCTTTTCTGATTGGCCAAAAAGGCCAAGTAGTGGATTGGTTCATTAAGAAACCAAGTACACAGGAGCTGCTCAAAGGTGTGGCAAAGTTAATAACAATGTCATTGTGGCTAGCAGAGCCGGCTAGGCAAAAAGTCCACTTCTATAAAAAGTGGACTGCCGCGGCTTTGAACCAATGTTCCGTTACTGTTTGCTGTAACTAATAAAAGAGTTATTTGTTGGAACCCGGTCTGAGTGCGTTTTTCTCCGGATAGGAACAATAAGTTATCTTTCCTTTGTCTTTGTGGAGGTGGCTAGAAAACTTCAATGGAGGAGAAAGCGTTTGTTAAGAGCTCACCATTAGGCCGTGTTCACACTGAGCCACAACGGATGCAAAAGGACACAACGGAGAGAAAAATGTTACTGCCGTTGTGAGGTCCGCGCTCAAAGGGTGAAAATTTCCTCGAATAATTGGAAGAACGATATAACACGGACACAGGGGGAGACGCAGTGGTGGAGTGCAATAGCGGATGGTCCGCGAACTGTGAAGCACCAGTGGTATGGAAGCGGATGGCGCATCCTCTAGGCTTCCGGTGGGGCTCAGCAAAGCGCGACAGCCGGAACCAAGAAACAACGATGCGAACGGATGCACTAACTGATGAAAGCGGATGCACAGCGGAAGCCTAGCGGAATGCAAACAGCAGAAGTAGAACGGATATTTTCACGTTAATTGGCAGAATGCGGGGGTAGGCATTTGCGCCGTCCCAGCACGGATAATTACCAGTGGAAGCAGCTCGCACGTCGGCCAGCATTTGGAGAAAGACTGCTGCTGGCTACGCTCGAAGTTCTTGCCTGTCTTGTCTGCCTGGTAAGTCCTTACAGCTGGTAGCCTGCCTCCCAGCCTGCCTTCCAGTCTTTTCCTAGCCAGCCTTGTGCTGCCAAGCCTGTCCTTCCGCTCCTTTCCAGCCTTTTCTGCCAGCCTTGCCTTCCAACCTCCCTGCCAGCCAGTCTGTCTGACAGGCCTTGTGGGCACTCAGCCTTGAGCCTCCTTCCAGCCTTTGGCTGGCAAGCGCGCTGCTTCCAGCCTCCTTCTCCAATTCTTGCTGGCAGCCTGCCATCCAGCCTCCCCTGCTAAGCTCTTTGCCTGAAGCCAAGTCCACTTCCATCTCATGCCTCCCTGCCGCCTTGCTGCCCAGCCGGCCTTTTCCATCCTCCCTGCCAGCCCCTTAGCTGCCAGCACTGCCTTACTCCTGCCAGACGAGTGCTTCTGCCAGCCTTTGGTGCCGGCCTTCCAGCCTGCTCCAGCCCTCCTGCCAGCCTTGCTGCCAGCCTGCCTTCCAACCTCCCTAGATGAGGCCCAATACTGGTCCTGCCAAAAAGGGAGGAAGAGGCCGTAATGCCAACAAACGGGGAGGAAGGCAAGTTTACTACATCTGAGGAAGTCCGTATCGAGGGATGAGGTGCTGGAGTGGCTGAAGACAGAACGCACTATTCTGTTGCGGAAAGGGACACTTGGCTGTATCAGGGACATGTCCAAAGTGGATAAGCAAGGCTGCTTGGAGAGAGAGGGTGGAGAGTCTGGGCTACACATCAGAAATGTTGGCTCAATCCTCGGCTGGTGGAAGCAATGCACACCTTGGTACGGAAGCTGCACCTCAAAAAAATCTGGCCGAAGCCCAGCGGTTAAAAGACTGACTGGACACGAGACAGTAACTATGTCATGGCCAACAGTGCAGCTTCTGGAGGGAGCCACCATGGAGAGGAGCACCCAGCGAGCCGCTCTGTCTACCCTCCTCTTCTCCCGTGCAGCTCTGCTTTGCGACCCAGTCCTCTTCCAGCCAAGAGTCAGTCCCCTGTCTCCAGGCAGGTATTCTGTGGAGCTGCGTGTCATTGGTGCAGAGAACCCCCTGGCCAGTGTGTGGATCCAATGCAGTGGTGGGGTGCAATGATGGACCTCCCTTGGTGCGGTGGGAAGAAAAAGGAGCCATCGGGAGTCCAACGTCTGCCAAAAGCCACATCCAACGCCACTACCTCACGCCTCCACAGTAAGGCGAGAGAGATAGATCCACAGGAGGGGCAGAGCTCCAAAAGTCCTGGTGGAGATTCAGGGACACGCATCCGCAGCGCAAGCATAAGGTATCCTCTATTCAGCTGGTTCCCCATGCGAGAGTCCTCCTCCTCCATACTGCGGCCTCCCCCAGCCCTTCTCAATTATTCAACCAGACCTCGGATATGGCGGATGCGAGTACAGGTGGTGAAGGTGTTATGAGGATGAGCCACGCTGCTTAACAAAAGCCTCGCAGACCCAGAAGGAACCTGCTCCCCACCACAGTCAGTGTCTGCATCCTCCACCCCAGGTGATGTCCCTCCCATTCCAAGGCTTGCACGCCCATCACTCTACACAGGTGCTACCATGCTACCGTGAGTGTCCAGCTACACAGACATACAGCCCTTTCCTCATGCCCAAGGATTACACATGTGAGTCATCGGTGACACCATTGCCCACCTGTTCCAATGATGCACCAATGCCAACCATTACAATAATTGCCACCCACCGACATGCGAATTGCCAGCAGCACGCCAATGATGCGCAACCACGCACTAGTCCTCCAACCCGCTGCAGACCAGGTGTTTTTGTTTGATGAATTTCTGTGTTTCATGTTCTATATATTCTTTTCGGCATCAACTGTTCTAACTGCTTTTTTAGTTTGAATCAATCTGGAGCTCTTGAGCGGCATCCCACTTACACTGGCGTTCCTTTCCACGCATCTCCACAGTCAAAAGCCCGGCGCAGTACATTTCTGTCTCGGTACTAGGGCTATCACCTACATGGCATGGAGGAAGTGACCTCTCAGGCATCACGGCGCTGAGCCTATCTGTTCCGACTACCTTTCCTCACACATCCGTCCCCTGTTTGTTCTCTCGGGCCGAGGCACTCCATATCAACATCTCAAGACCAGCACTGAGTCTAGCAGCATCAACCACACTCTCACAGCACACTGTGCACCCATAACACCTTAGACTGGGGCAAACACACTCGAGTGACCGAAGAGGTAGGCCAGAAGACTTGGCTGCCTGGAATATTTGTTTGGACTTTATTTGGACACTTGACTTGGGTCATGTTTATTTATACATGCTTGTTATTAATATATAGTCTGAGTCTTGTGTTGTCAACACAGCTTGTCTTCATTAATTTGTTTTTCATAAAGTCTGGTGGAAACTTTTTAAGAAATGGTTTTAGCCTTTGCTGCTTGAGGATAGGTTTAAGTAGCAGTGGGATGGCAGTGGATACCTTTATGGGATGGTTAGAGATAGCTTGTGGGATGGGCAGGGATAATCCTGTGGGATGGGCAAGGGATACTGTTGGGTATTAGTTTAAGATAGCTGTGGGATGGGATAGGGGATACCTGTCGAGGAAAGGGGCCAGGCGATACTATGGGATGGGTAATAGTTGTAGGCATAGATAACCTTCACAGTGCAAAGCATAGATGGGACTGATAATGAGTCCACTCCTCCTAAGGTGCGCACTCCTATAGAGGCCTATTGCATCTATTATTACAATGTAAGCATTGATCCACACATGTCAACATAAACACAACTCTTTATACGCCCTTTTCATTGTTAGGGCGACTACCCACATACACTCACTGGGCTCAATCTCATCAGTGGTAATTAGACACCGACATGAGAGGAACGCATCCATTAAAGCATCTAACCATCCTGTCTTGCCACTCCCAGCTCCAGCTGGGGAGTGCACCAAGGTGTTTCAGGAGGTTGCGCTGCCTTCTTCCGCCTCATGTGAGGCTCTGTTGGGCACCCTTGCACATCCTCAGTGTCTATCAGGTTTTGCCCTTTGCCCTCTATTCCCAGGCTCCATGTCGAATTGCCTTGCTGAGGTCCACGAGCCTGTTCTGCAAGACCTGGGTAGCGGTGCGCATGAGATTGTGCAGGATGCAGAAAGCTTTCCACGATCCTCCTCATGGTCTGCTGGGTTGCTGG